>OY757010.1:18194663-18271807 GCA_963580285.1 Lucinisca nassula
CTGTTTGCAGCATGTTTTATCAGCATCAATTTTCAGGCATGTTTGACCCCAGACACCCTCAGATATAAATTTTAGCGGCCGGTTGGGCCATAAACCCAAAATTTTTCGGGATGTGAGGGGGCGTTGCCCCCCTTCAATCCACCCAGAATAGTTTTAGTGGGGAGGCGCGCGAAAAAACAGATCACTTTTTTGCCCAACAAATCCTAAAGCAAACTTAACTATCCAGGGGTAGAAATGCAGATTTTAGGTGCTTCTGGGGCTTAAAATAGTGGGGGGGGGGTGTGCAAACACGTAAAAACATGTATCTGAGTGGTAACGGGTTAACTAAAATCTGGGAACATACTGAATTTTAGTCTAAAATGCATTAATTATATCTGAAATATTGTTTCTTGCAATAAAATGATGAAAAAAAACATTATTTTGGTCAGTTGGGATTTTCTTCATTAACCCTTTACCACTCAGGGATTTTGTGAATTTCGCTGATTTTCACAGTGTTGCACCTGATAGCAACTTCAACTAGCCATTGTTTCATAATGGATGGTCTGTTTTACACCAAACACGGTATGAATGTTCATTGGGCAGTAGCCTTTCAAATGCAACCTTTCATGACTTGATCATTGTTGTCATGGTAAAGAGGGGGCATAGATCTGAAAGTTGGCAAAAAGTGTGTTTTCACATGAATTTTGGACCACATTTTAATCTCACACAGCTGTCAAGGCAACAATTAAGGTGGTTGGCACTAACCATTTTCACTGTTTGCAGCATGTTTTATCAGCATCAATTTTCAGGCATGTTTGACCCCAGACACCCTCAGATATAAATTTTAGCGGCCGGTTGGGCCATAAACCCAAAATTTTTCGGGATGTGAGGGGGGCGTTGCCCCCCTTCAATCCCCCCCAGAATAGTTTTAGTGGGGAGGCGCGCGAAAAAACAGATCACTTTTTTGCCCAACAAATCCTAAAGCAAACTTAACTATCCAGGGGTAGAAATGCAGATTTTAGGTGCTTCTGGGGCTTAAAATAGTGGGGGGGGGGGGGTGCAAACACGTAAAAACATGTATCTGGGTGGTAAAGGGTTAACTAAAATCTGGGAACATACTGAATTTTAGTCTAAAATGCATTAATTATATCTGAAATATTGTTTCTTGCAATAAAATGATGAAAAAACATTATTTTGGTCAGTTGGGATTTTCTTCATTAACCCTTTACCACTCAGGGATTTTGTGAATTTCGCTGATTTTCACAGTGTTGCACCTGATAGCAACTTCAACTAGCCATTGTTTCATAATGGATGGTCTGTTTTACACCAAACACGGTATGAATGTTCATTGGGCAGTAGCCTTTCAAATGCAACCTTTCATGACTTGATCATTGTTGTCATGGTAAAGAGGGGGCATCTGAAAGTTGGCAAAAAGTGTGTTTTCACATGAATTTTGGACCACATTTTAATCTTCACACAGCTGTCAAGGCAACAATTAAGGTGGTTGGCACTATCCATTTTCACTGTTTGCAGCATGTTTTATCAGCATCAATTTTCAGGCATGTTTGACCCCAGACACCCTCAGATATAAATTTTAGCGGCCGGTTGGGCCATAAACCCAAAATTTTTCGGGATGTGAGGGGGGCGTTGCCCCCCTTCAATCCCCCCAGAATAGTTTTAGTGGGGAGGCGCGCGAAAAAACAGATCACTTTTTGGCCCAACAAATCCTAAAGCAAACTTAACTATCCAGGGGTAGAAATGCAGATTTTAGGTGCTTCTGGGGCTTAAAATAGTGGGGGGGGGGGGTGCAAACACGTAAAAACATGTATCTGAGTGGTAAAGGGTTAACTAAAATCTGGGAACATACTGAATTTTAGTCTAAAATGCATTAATTATATCTGAAATATTGTTTCTTGCAATAAAATGATGAAAAAACATTATTTTGGTCAGTTGGGATTTTCTTCATTAACCCTTTACCACTCAGGGATTTTGTGAATTTCGCTGATTTTCACAGTGTTGCACCTGATAGCAACTTCAACTAGCCATTGTTTCATAATGGATGGTCTGTTTTACACCAAACACGGTATGAATGTTCATTGGGCAGTAGCCTTTCAAATGCAACCTTTCATGACTTGATCAATGTTGTCATGGTAAAGAGGGGGCATAGATCTGAAAGTTGGCAAAAAGTGTGTTTTCACATGAATTTTGGACCACATTTTAATCTTCACACAGCTGTCAAGGCAACAATTAAGGTGGTTGGCACTAACCATTTTCACTGTTTGCAGCATGTTTTATCAGCATCAATTTTCAGGCATGTTTGACCCCAGACACCCTCAGATATAAATTTTAGCGGCCGGTTGGGCCATAAACCCAAAATTTTTCGGGATGTGAGGGGGGCGTTGCCCCCCTTCAATCCACCCAGAATAGTTTTAGTGGGGAGGCGCGCGAAAAAACAGATCACTTTTTTGCCCAACAAATCCTAAAGCAAACTTAACTATCCAGGGGTAGAAATGCAGATTTTAGGTGCTTCTGGGGCTTAAAATAGTGGGGGGGGGGGTGTGCAAACACGTAAAAACATGTATCTGAGTGGTAACGGGTTAACTAAAATCTGGGAACATACTGAATTTTAGTCTAAAATGCATTAATTATATCTGAAATATTGTTTCTTGCAATAAAATGATGAAAAAACATTATTTTGGTCAGTTGGGATTTTCTTCATTAACCCTTTACCACTCAGGGATTTTGTGAATTTCGCTGATTTTCACAGTGTTGCACCTGATAGCAACTTCAACTAGCCATTGTTTCATAATGGATGGTCTGTTTTACACCAAACACGGTATGAATGTTCATTGGGCAGTAGCCTTTCAAATGCAACCTTTCATGACTTGATCATTGTTGTCATGGTAAAGAGGGGGCATCTCAAAGTTGGCAAAAAGTGTGTTTTCACATGAATTTTGGACCACATTTTAATCTTCACACAGCTGTCAAGGCAACAATTAAGGTGGTTGGCACTAACCATTTTCACTGTTTGCAGCATGTTTTATCAGCATCAATTTTCAGGCATGTTTGACCCGACACCCCCAGATATAAATTTTAGCGGCCGGTTGGGCCATAAACCCAAAATTTTTCGGGATGTGAGGGGGGCGTTGCCCCCCTTCAATCCCCCCCCAGAATAGTTTTAGTGGGGAGGCGCGCGAAAAAACAGATCACTTTTTTGCCAAACAAATCCTAAAGCAAACTTAACTATCCAGGGGTAGAAATGCAGATTTTAGGTGCTTCTGGGGCTTAAAATAGTGGGGGGGGGGTGCAAACACGTAAAAACATGTATCTGGGTGGTAAAGGGTTAACTAAAATCTGGGAACATACTGAATTTTAGTCTAAAATGCATTAATTATATCTGAAATATTGTTTCTTGCAATAAAATGATGAAAAAACATTATTTTGGTCAGTTGGGATTTTCTTCATTAACCCTTTACCACTCAGGGATTTTGTGAATTTCGCTGATTTTCACAGTGTTGCACCTGATAGCAACTTCAACTAGCCATTGTTTCATAATGGATGGTCTGTTTTACACCAAACACGGTATGAATGTTCATTGGGCAGTAGCCTTTCAAATGCAACCTTTCATGACTTGATCATTGTTGTCATGGTAAAGAGGGGGCATCTGAAAGTTGGCAAAAAGTGTGTTTTCACATGAATTTTGGACCACATTTTAATCTTCACACAGCTGTCAAGGCAACAATTAAGGTGGTTGGCACTATCCATTTTCACTGTTTGCAGCATGTTTTATCAGCATCAATTTTCAGGCATGTTTGACCCCAGACACCCTCAGATATAAATTTTAGCGGCCGGTTGGGCCATAAACCCAAAATTTTTCGGGATGTGAGGGGGGCGTTGCCCCCCTTCAATCCCCCCAGAATAGTTTTAGTGGGGAGGCGCGCGAAAAAACAGATCACTTTTTGGCCCAACAAATCCTAAAGCAAACTTAACTATCCAGGGGTAGAAATGCAGATTTTAGGTGCTTCTGGGGCTTAAAATAGTGGGAGGGGGGGTGCAAACACGTAAAAACATGTATCTGAGTGGTAAAGGGTTAACTAAAATCTGGGAACATACTGAATTTTAGTCTAAAATGCATTAATTATATCTGAAATATTGTTTCTTGCAATAAAATGATGAAAAAACATTAGTTTGGTCAGTTGGGATTTTCTTCATTAACCCTTTACCACTCAGGGATTTTGTGAATTTCGCTGATTTTCACAGTGTTGCACCTGATAGCAACTTCAACTAGCCATTGTTTCATAATGGATGGTCTGTTTTACACCAAACACGGTATGAATGTTCATTGGGCAGTAGCCTTTCAAATGCAACCTTTCATGACTTGATCAATGTTGTCATGGTAAAGAGGGGGCATAGATCTGAAAGTTGGCAAAAAGTGTGTTTTCACATGAATTTTGGACCACATTTTAATCTTCACACAGCTGTCAAGGCAACAATTAAGGTGGTTGGCACTAACCATTTTCACTGTTTGCAGCATGTTTTATCAGCATCAATTTTCAGGCATGTTTGACCCCAGACACCCTCAGATATAAATTTTAGCGGCCGGTTGGGCCATAAACCCAAAATTTTTCGGGATGTGAGGGGGGCGTTGCCCCCCTTCAATCCACCCAGAATAGTTTTAGTGGGGAGGCGCGCGAAAAAACAGATCACTTTTTTGCCCAACAAATCCTAAAGCAAACTTAACTATCCAGGGGTAGAAATGCAGATTTTAGGTGCTTCTGGGGCTTAAAATAGTGGGGGGGGGGGGTGTGCAAACACGTAAAAACATGTATCTGAGTGGTAACGGGTTAACTAAAATCTGGGAACATACTGAATTTTAGTCTAAAATGCATTAATTATATCTGAAATATTGTTTCTTGCAATAAAATGATGAAAAAACATTATTTTGGTCAGTTGGGATTTTCTTCATTAACCCTTTACCACTCAGGGATTTTGTGAATTTCGCTGATTTTCACAGTGTTGCACCTGATAGCAACTTCAACTAGCCATTGTTTCATAATGGATGGTCTGTTTTACACCAAACACGGTATGAATGTTCATTGGGCAGTAGCCTTTCAAATGCAACCTTTCATGACTTGATCATTGTTGTCATGGTAAAGAGGGGGCATCTCAAAGTTGGCAAAAAGTGTGTTTTCACATGAATTTTGGACCACATTTTAATCTTCACACAGCTGTCAAGGCAACAATTAAGGTGGTTGGCACTAACCATTTTCACTGTTTGCAGCATGTTTTATCAGCATCAATTTTCAGGCATGTTTGACCCCAGACACCCTCAGATATAAATTTTAGCGGCCGGTTGGGCCATAAACCCAAAATTTTTCGGGATGTGAGGGGGGCGTTGCCCCCCTTCAATCCCCCCCAGAATAGTTTTAGTGGGGAGGCGCGCGAAAAAACAGATCACTTTTTTGCCCAACAAATCCTAAAGCAAACTTAACTATCCAGGGGTAGAAATGCAGATTTTAGGTGCTTCTGGGGCTTAAAATGGGGGGGGGGTGTGCAAACACGTAAAAACACGTATCTGAGTGGTAAAGGGTTAAATAGGTCACAGGTCAAGGTCACAGGTCAAAAATTTTTGCATGAGTGCTAAGACCTTGTCACATGGAACCTACATGCCAAATATGTAAGAACTACCTCTAATGGTTCAAAAGTTATGACAAAAAAGGTTAAAGGTCATGGTCACAGGGCAAAATTTATGTATGTGTGGGAAGCCCTTGTCACATTGAACCTACATGCCAAATATAATGGCTCTATCTCAAATGGTTCAAAAGTTATGGCAAAGTAGGTCAAAGGTCAAGGCCAATGTCAAAATGTTTGTGTGGGTGTGAAGCCATTGTCACAAGGAAAAATATGAAGGCTCTATCTCAAATGGTTAAAAAGTTATGATAAAGTAGGTCACAGGTCAAGGTAACAATGTTTTTGTAGGAGTGGGAAGCCCTTGTCACAAGTAACCTACATGCCAAATATGAAGGCTCTATCTAAATGGTTCAAACGTTATGATAAAGTAGGTCAAGGTCACATTTCAAAATGTTTGCATGGGTGGGAAGTCCTTGTCACAAGGAACATACATGCCAAATATGAAGGCTTTATGTCGTATTGTTCAAAAGTTATGACCAAGTAGGTCAAAGGTCACAGGTCAAAACATTTTGTATGGGTGGGAAGCCCTTGTAACAAGGAACAATACATGCCACATATGAAGGATCTATCTCAAACAGTTCAAAAGTTATTATTAAGTAGGTCACATATCAAGGTCAAGGTCACAGGTCATTTTTGGTATGAAAAGGAAGCTGTTGTCACAAGCAACCTACATGCCAAATATGAAGGCTCTATCTCAAATGCAAATGTTATGACAAAGTAGGTCAAAGGTCAGGGTCATGGGTCAAAAGTTTTGTATGGGTGGCAAGACCTTATCACAAGGAACATACAATGACAAGGTCAAGGTCACAGGTCATTTTTTGTATGAATTGGAAGCCCTTGTCAAAAGGAACCTACATGCCAAATATGAATGCTCAAACTCAAATGCTTCAAAAATTATGACAAAGTAGACTGAGCAAGATTCATGATAATTGGACCAAACCTGTGGCCTCTAGAGTGCTCACAAGTTTTTCTATGATTTGACCTTCTGACATACTTTTTTATCTGACATGACCCATATTAGAACTCTGCGAGATATTGTCAAGATGATTATTCTGTGCAAGTTTGATGATGATTGGACCAAAACAGTGGCCTCTAGAGTGTTGACAAGGTTTTTCTATGATTTGACCTACTGACCTACTTTTTGATCTGAGATGACCCATATTCAAACTTGACTGAGGTACACCTCAACCTCGTTATAACACGGAACTTCGGGTCCATCCAACGGACCGTGTTAGTTAACCGAATCGTGTTATAAACGCCAATCGTATTTGTCACAGATCAACCATTTACACAATGGTGATCAATAGTTTCCCAAACAAGATGATGTGCGGTCCGGTTAATGACCGTATTTCCCGACTAAAATGTGTTTAGAACTGATCAATGGCAGTAAATACCATGGCCCATCAAGTCAAACAAGTCACTTTGATCGAAACCAGCTGATAAACCATGTTTTATATCCAGAAATCGTCCGATCTGACAGCGAGTATGACGCCATTTTGATAGCTGTTTCCCGGCTAACTTTGCTGTAACTGAGCGTCCGGAACCGTACCAAACTACAGTACCGTTAATACATTTCAATGGTGAAATTACCGGTTAGGGTTCGGAACCGGACAATGATCAACGCTTACAAGAAATTTGAATTACTTCCCTTGAAATGTCTTACCCTTAATATTTTAGCCATTTGAAACGATTTTTAATGGCGCACATGGCCTTTGAATGATTTTCTTACCGCGAAAATCGATCTTGAATATGTTTTATCATTTGCTTTTAAGATTGAATAAATTTGACTTTCTTTTACATACTGCTCTAGAAAATGAGTTTTATTGCAGTTGACCGATCACATCGTCTGCATCCATGTTTAAAATTTCTGCTGAGCAGTGATCCTTAACAGAACGTGATAAATATTTTTTTTCTGGTTGCGTAACTGAATTCTTTAATCTCTTTATCTCACTAAGCCAACACTTTTGATTGTGCCGATGGCAGTTCATGTTTATCATGCGTGTCAAGCTAAACAAGTTTATATACTGTATATTCAACTCTGCTGGAGGCCTGCAATAAATATCAAAAAGTACCGTTATAAACCGTGTTAGCTACCGTATTACCGCAGTCAAAAGTGAGAGGAAAATAAAGTTGTTATGCTTAAAACCTGATACAATCCTTGGATAGTATTTATAAATGTTGGTTGGGGAAAATTTGGGGTCCAAGCCAAAACCGTGTTATATCCGAATTCGTGTTGTAACGAATCGTGCTATAACGAGGTCCAGGTGTATTGTGCAGATGATCATTCTGAGCAAGTTTTATGATGATTGGACCAAGACTGTGGCCTCTAGAGTGTTCACAACATTTTTCTGTGACTTGACCTACTGTCAACTAACTTACTTTCTCACCCGACATGACCCATATTCGAACTTGACGGATATATTGTCAAGCAAGTTTGATGATGATCGGACCAAAAGTGTGGCCTCTTTTGTGTTCACAAGGTTTTTCAATGATTTGACCTACTTTTTGACCCGACATGACCCATATTGAACTTGACCGAGATATTGTCAAGATGATCATTCTGTGCAAAATTGATGATGATCAGACCAAAACTGTGGCCTCTAGTGTGTTCACAAGGTTTTTCTCTTATTTGACCTACTGACCTACTTTTTGAACCGGCATGACCCATATTCCAACTTGACCGAGATATTGTCAAGCTGATCATTTTGAGCTAGATTGATGATGATCAGACTAAAACTGTGGCCTCTAGTGTGTTCACAAGGTTTTTCTAGGATTTGACCTACTTTTTGACCCGACAAGACCCTTATTCAAACTTGACCGAGATATTGTCAAGATGATCATTCCGAGCAAGTTTGATGATAATTGGACCAAAACTGTGGCCTCCAGTGTGTTCACAAGATTATTCTATGATTTGACCTACTTTTTCACCTAACATGACAAATATTCGAAATTCACCAAGATATTGTCAAGATGATAATTCTGAGCAAGTTAGATGATGATCGCACCAAAACTGTAGTCTATAATGTGTTTACAAGGTTTTTCTATGATTTGACCTTCTGACCTACTTTTTGTCCCACCATATTCGAACTTGAAAGAGATATTGCCATGATAATTATTCTGACCAAGTTTGATGATGATTCGCCCAAAACTGTGGCCTCTAGTGTTCACAAGAAAAGTTTACGCACGGACGACGCATGACGCACAAAGGAAGACAACGCCAGACATGTCACAGTCACAAAAGCTCACCATGACCCGGTCAGGTGAGCCAAAAATTATTTTGGAAATAAGCCTGGATGTCTCCAGCAAGATGTGTGAGGTCATCTGCAACCTCTCAATTTATTGGTGTTTTTTTTTTTTTTTTCTCCTATTACTGCTACTCGCTCACATCTGAGCATTACGAGCAGGATTTCCTGGGTGGTAACCAGTACTTTCTGTTTTACATTCCTGTCAACACTATTTAGGTCATTTTGGAGACATTGCCTCTGATTTTTTGGGACTTTTACCTGATATTGTCGATGACTGAGTGATTGAGTAGAAATGACATCTCAAGCCTTACTGCCGAAAGAAACCACATGGGTTTATGGAGAAGTGAGAGCTTTTTTTCTAAGCAGTTTACCACTACAGACTGTACTCATTCAGCCCTGAACGAGAGCACCATGTAGCCTGTATTTTTCAGACACCCATGTCTCATTTTACCTGACGTGTTCTATGTCAGAATCAGAATTGTTACTAGTGACACGTCAAATGACATTCATACACCAGGACCTGCGATCTGGGAAGTAAGTCCCTAGCTCTAACCAAAGAGGTATACTTAGCACCCGGTCAACAAAATGGAAATTCTGAACAGGGACGAAGTATGTTGGACAAAAACGTCCCAGAACGAACATGAAAAGATCTGCAGCAGGATACATGGCACGAAAACATGGTACAGATTCACGAACAAGGTTTAAACACTAGTTATGGAGAACGACAATGTATACATACAAAGTAAACTCAAAGATAATGCTGGAAGCGTACCTTGTCATCTGGAACTGTGTCAGGAACTTTTCCAGTGTTTCCGGTGCCAGCTTTGGACTGTTCCACCCTGAAGTGGCGCAATAAAACATCTGACAGCCACTGTTTCAAAACAAGTTCATCAAATCAGAATTGCAATGAAACCAGTTATATATCATTATTTCATATGTGTTTGTTGGTGCTGTAAACACTGCTCCTTTTTTTTCAAGAATAAAGCATACCAGGAGTATGATGCTGTTGTCGTTACACCCACTAGCGTATAATAGATCATCCTCATTCCCGCGAAAAGTCAAGCCCCGCCCACTGTGGAATCTTGCAATTATCTCCCCTTACTCTATGCTGCTAGTATTACGGTAGGGTTCTTTAACCCGCACAGGGGATGGTTCTCCCTGCATATCCATGGCCTCCAGTTGCCGATCCAAAGGACGATGCACTTTATGACATTCATCCCTGCAAATGATGCCAATGGAGCGTGGTCGGACACCGAAATTTTATCACCGCTGCCGGGGATCGAACCCGGGACCTCCAGCATCAGAGGCAAGTGCATTTACCACTGAGTTATCACGCTCGCTGCTATCCAGCTTTTTCCATGAAACTGTCTGAAATTTTCCTCAGTTCTAGTCCAAATATAGATTGTGAGTGCTCGTTAGTTTTAACCACCCCAATGAGGCGGTTCTAACGACTATCCACAATGTATATCTTAGAGCAGATATAAGAAAAATAATGCAGGATTATATGCTTTTAAATACCCTCAAAATCCCGATTATCTCTAAATAAAAGTGAGGTTTGTCTTCAGTTCCTGGTGCAAACGGGTGTTTAGAGTCATTCAAGTTCTACATTTATTTGATTTTTTTATTTTTTTTCAGTGTAAGTTAAAGTCATTACGATAACACATCCGTGCGACAAAGAAGTGCATTCTTTTCTCCAAAATGGTGATTTTTCCTTATGAAAATTATATATTTTTATTCTTTGTAGCCTACTCCAAGCATAAGTTATGCGTGCTCAATGAGGCGGTTCTAACGTGTACCCACAACCTATGTCTTAGAGCAGATATAAGAAAAATATGCGGCAGGACTATATCCCTGTAAACTCCAGTTTTATTTATTTATTTAAGAAATAGATCAGCTCTACCTGTGATTTGTTGTGTAATAAATCACAGTTTGGAGGTCAGTTGTAAAGTAGACAAATCACAAGCGCGTAGCGCGCGTGATTTGTCTACATACAACTGACCGACAAACTGTGATTTATTACCCAACAAATCACTGACTAGAGCTTATCTATTTCGATTCTAACACGCTGAAAATCGGCAATAATGTTGTTGTTTCCTTCAAAATCTCACAACTTTTCGCCATTGTTAGAAGAAATCCCGCTAAAATTATCGACTGAAACACATGCATTTATATCCTTTTCTATTTCATTTCATTTCATTTCAAAGCCGTCTACTGGCCGAGATAACTCACAAGTATAATCTTTCACAAGTAGTGTCTGCGTAATAACTCATAGTATAGAGGAGTATTTAATTTTTTTTTTCCCTCCCTCTTTCACCCAACATGATGAAAATCAGACATAAACAGCAATCAACAGGGTTAAGATATAGATGAGACCATTAATCATGCACTCTAAATACATATTTATTGTTGCACTCCATCCTACAAAGAGACAATTATTATTATTATCATTATTATTATTTTCAAATGTTCAGGGGATACTCATGTAAGCATATCACATTTCCAGCTTCATTTGACTCTGCTGCATCTGCACCTCTCCTGGGCTTCATCAGTAACCATCCCGGCACCACTGCAAACTGAGAAGAAAAATTGTAAAGAAAAACACCAAGTGCCCCGACCGGGGACCGAGCCCACGACCCTGGGGCAAAAAGCAAGCGAGTCAAACACCAGGCCAAAAGGTTCCGGCCAGCCAGACCGGTCAGTTATGCACTCCAAATAAGGCGATTTATTATGGCGTGCTACTTCATTCCTCTATCCTACAAAGAAACCAATATGTTAATGTTTAAGAGAGACTCATTTAAACATGTCATATTTTTTTTATCCTCTTGACTCCGCTTAATCTGGTCCATGCATGGGCTGCAGCAATAATCACCCCGGCACCAGGCACCACTGTAGTAGGAGAAAAAAAAAATCCAGTCTAGTGCCCCGACCGATGATTAAAGGAGCGTGATAACTCAGTGGTTAATCCACTTGCCCCGGACACCATAGGTCCTGGGCTTGATATCGGCAGCGGCCACATAAGGCCGACCCCCAAAGACACTCCAACCGCATCACCTGCAGAATGAATCACATTTCCAGATTTCTTTGACTCCGCTGCATCCGCACCCACCCCAGGACCCACGGGCAACCACCCCACCAGATACCACTGCATCTGAGGAGAACAATCTGTAAAGAAAAACCAACCGAGTGCCCCAAAAATAATGATTGATATATATATATATATCAAAGAATATGTAGTAATTAAAGGTCAACCACACTCAGTCCCATAATGTATGATAAATTTATGTATATCCTCAGACCAGGTACAGCCGTGTCGGCCACTTCCCGCCGTTCAGATATAACCATGAATATAGATAATGATTACTATACATCAAAGAATATGTAGTACTTAATTAAATGTGAACCACACTCATTCCCATAATGTTTAATGAATTTTGAAGGCCAGGTACAGCCGTGTCGGCCACTTCCTGTCCTCCAGATATAACCATGAAAACATGAACCACACTCATTCCCATAATGTTTAATGAATTTTGAAGGCCAGGTACAGCCGTGTCGGCCACTTCCTGTCCTCCATATATAACCATGAAAACATGGACCACACTCATTCCCATAATGTTTGATGAATTTTGAAGGCCAGGTACAGCCGTGTCGGCCACTTCCTGTCCTCCAGATATAACCATGAAAACATGAACCACAATCATTCCCATAATGTTTGATGAATTTTGAAGGCCAGGTACAGCCGTGTCGGCCACTTCCTGTCCTCCAGATATAACAATGAAAACATGAACCACACTCATTCCCATAATGTTTGATGATTTTTTTTTTTTTTCTTCTTCTTCTTTTTTTGATTTTTTGGAAGGCCAGGTACAGCCGTGTCGGCCACTTCCTGTCCTCCAGCTATAACCATGAAAACAAATGTTGATTTCAATATATCAAGATAGATGAAGTAATTGAATGTGAACCACACCCATTCCCATAATGTTAACCCGAGATCTCTGGCTGTAGTGACCTAAAAGCCGCCAAATCAGAAAATAAAAAAGGCTTTTAGAACGTCAGAGAAGGCTCGGATTACCATAATGTATGATGAATGTATCATGTATATCGTCAGGCCAGGTACAGCCGTATCGGCCACTTCCGGTCCTTCAGAAGAAATAATGATTGCATCATTCTTACGCCAAACAACCCCGTTACCTTGAAATATCCTAGCATCCCCCCCCCCAGTTAAATTCAAAATCTGTTTGTTGATGATATGAAAACATCTAATTGTTGGTCGATGTCTTCACGGTGAATTTTTGGTTCTTCATCATCTTTGTTTTGGTTTTCGTCAAAGAAAGTATTCAAGTCAAGGGCACTTGTACCCAAGTTTAATAAGAGCTCTTGCCTCATAATTTCTCTCTGAGCATCATAGAGTTCACAATCAAGGAGAAAATGGTCTACTGTTTCTCTCTCACCGCAAGCACAAGAGGGATCATCAACCACACCAACAGAGTGGAGGTAGTCTTTGAGTCTGCAGTAACCACTCTGCAATTGCAATATCACCCTCTGATTTCTTGTGCCCTTGAAACTGATTTTCTTCAGTTTGACTACTTGATGGTATTGATGCAAATTTCTGCCTTTTTCAGATATTTCCCATCTTCGTTGCCACTTCCCCATGACTGCTTCTCTTGCTGCATGTTGTATTTGTGCCTGTGTTGCATCTTCTATATCTTCTGGCATTTCACGTTTTCGATGCGAGAAAATGGCGTTACACCGTCTAACGTCAAGTAAATCGACTAGTGACGTCATAAATTTGCAGTTTTTAATGACGTCACACGTCACGCTCTTCCGAGCTGTGATTTGTTGCAGAATAAAACACAGTTATTTTGCATTGCCTATATAGGCGCGCTGTGTTAGAATGGGGTTTAGAGGGGTCTTCATTACATGGACTTGTTAACATGATGTTATCCAGGATATTTTATCGAAAGAACACCCAAAATTGATATTTTGTGTTGTCCAATATTTTTATTGGGTGTAATATTGGGTGTACACTGTGGTTTGCACATGAATGGTTTTGTTTGTTTGTTTGATTTTAGGTTTAACGTCCCCGTCAACACTGTATGGGTCATTTTGGAGACGTTGCTTCCAATTTCGTGGGACTTTTACCCGACATTTAGATGAAATAACATCTGAAGCCCTGTCGCCCAATGAAACCAGTAGGTTTATAAGCATGGACGGACCGACTCGCACCGCTTTGCCTGGGCAGACTTAGATCCTCTAAGCGGTTTACCAATACTCGTGTGCGGTCGGTTTCAGCTCTGCGTGGAAGCATAACAAAGCCCATCTATTTTTTCAAGCCCCGATGGCGGGGGGTGGGGGGTGGGGGGAGGGATGCGTGCACATGAATGGTTACTAAATAATTGAGCGAGTAGTTTCCCAAAGAAGATGCGAACTGATCTAACGTCTCGCGACAAAATACGCGACGTCAGCGTCGAAAATGACGTCATTAACGTCTTCGTGACGTGTGAACGGGATAAAGTTTTAATTTTCAATCATCAAACAACTGACCATTGAATTAGATTTGAAGAAGAATAAGTAGTCCCAAAAAAAGTGAAAATAAAATTGATAGGCCCTATTAGACTTATATAAGTCCTAGATGTTAGTAGTTGTGTTCATGCATTCTGCCATCATGCAAAGCCAGATTTGATTTTATCCTGACTGTAACTACCCCACATTGGTGCGTGACGTGATGTGTATATTGTATAAAAGTGTGTGTGTGTGTGTGTGTGTGTGTGTGTGTGTTTGGGTTTAACGTCGCTTTCAACAATTTTTCAGCCATATCACGACGGTGTCTGGTTGCGACAGGGAGCTCAATGCTCACTTTTATAGTGCTGCCTCACTGAAGTATCATGTCCCAGACACATTACATGATACCACACCCAGTCACATTATCCTGACACTGGGTCGACCAGTCCTAGCTCTACCCCGTAAATCTGAGTGCCAAGCGAGGAGCAGCTAGTACCATTATTAACGACTTTGGTATGTCGTGGCCCGGGATCGAACCCGTTCCCCGGAGCGGACACTCTACCAACTCAGCTATCGGGGCCGGTATATTGTATAAAAGGGAATCTTCCTCATTATATATGGCGGGAGTCCATTTTAAAATTTAGGAGTGACAAGTTATGTTTTTTTTTTCAAAATTTCAAAATTTAATTTGGAAAATTGCTGAATTTGTTGCAAGCAGTGTAGGGCCTGATCAGACGCCGCATCTGATCTGGGCTTGCACTGTTTGTCAGTTACCCGTTTGGGGGTTTCTGGTACAAAATGGGTTAAATGACGACCTGATGAAAACGATTGATAGTTTTCTTATTTCTAATCCAAATACAGAGTTAGTGCTGGTTGAAACGGTTCCAACGAGTACCCACAATCTATGCTTTGTAGCAAAAAAAAAAAAAAAAAAAAATTAATACAACTAACCCCCATGGTAAAATGAGCTTTAGAGGGGCGTTGAGTAAACGGACTTCATTACGCAAACACGCCTATACAAATACATTGCCACCTTTATCGCCGAAAAAATGAAAATTTTATGATGAAAAATTGCGTTATTTTTTTCTTATTTCTGCTCAAAATATAGATTGTGGGCACTCGTTAGAACCGCCTCATCGAGGCGGTTCTAACGAGTACCCACAATCTATAGTTTAGAGCAGAAATAAGAAAAATACGGTATACCCCCGAAAACCACAGTTTTACTATATAAAAGTGGGGTCCAAGGGGGTCAAAATTATATAGGCGTGTTCTCGTGGTGTGATAATCTGATGTATCAGTAGGTAACATGCCCGTGTAACATAGCTAAGCTAGCGAATTCTAACATGGTTCCAAAAAGCATTACCGAAACAAGCCTATTCGAAAATATTAAACAATATTTTCAGGGAGTTTTTTTTCCCCCATTTTTATGCCGGAGCATTGATTGTGAATACGCCCTGGAACCGACTCGGTGAGGCGGTTCTAACGTGTACCCCGCGCTGTCTGTGTTTTTGGACGGGGATAGGATAAATGATTTATACCCCTGTAAACCCGATTTTTTTTTTCTCCATAAACTTGGGGTTTAATGGGGTCAAAATTATATCGGAATGTTTTCGCGATCGACATTTTTCTAATTATTATTATTATTAAAATCAGTTTTTTATGTTTTTCTTCTTTCTGCTGTCAGCAGATTGTGGGTGCTCGAAGTAGTTCTTTAAAAATAAGGAAAATATGAAGATAATAAGTATACCCACTAAAACCCCAACTTGGGTTTTCAAGGTTTTTCCTTTAATGGACTTGTTTACGTAATGACACATTATCTCCCTTTTATCGAAATAAAACAATTATTCTCACACTTTGGTCAGAAAGCCAACAGCGCCCAATTATCAAGTGATAAATTTGTTTTCTATGTTAAATTCATGTCCTTCCCTAGGGGTTCTGTGGTCTTCAACAGCTCGTCATGTGCTTATAATCGACAATAAATATTATTGCTGGCAACCGTTAACCCTCCTTTTGACCTTTACAAATCTGGGTGTCAAAACCTGTCACGCGTTATAGTCTTCCCGCTTTCATTCCGAAAACACGCCTATATAATTTTGACCCCCTTGAAACCCTCTTTTATATAGTAATACTGGGGTTTACGGTAAACTTTTTTTCTTATTTCTGCTCTGAAAGAAATAAAGATTGTGGGTATTCGTTAGAATCTAACGAATACGCACAATCTATATTTTGAGGAAAATTAAGAAAAATATCACAATTTTTCATCTTAAAATGTTCATTTTTTCGGCGATAAAGGTTACAATGTATTTGTGTAGGCGTGTTTTCGTAATGTGTGTGTGTTGCTTCCAATTTTGTGGGACTTGAGATGAAATGTAATACCAATCCCTATACCGCCCAACAAACGGTGCGCGGAAAACATCACGGAAACACGCCTATATTGTTTTGATCCCATTGAACCCCGCTTTTATATAGCAAAACTGGGGTTTACAGGGATAAACCTTATTTCTCTTATTTTTTTAGCAGAAATAAGAAAAATATCACAAGGTTTTCATCTTAAAAATTTCATTTTTCGGCGATAAAGGTTACGATGTAGCTGTATAGGCGTGTTTTCGCAAAAAAAGTCACAAAAGTCACAGGAAAAAAAGTCACAGACATATTCCACTATAAAGGATGTTGCTAATAAATTAAAATAATAACAACACCTACTCTATATAAGGTGGGATTGCATTCATACATGTAGAGTCGGTCTCGGTAGCTCAGTCGGATGTGCGTCTGACTGGTGATCAGGAGGACTCTGGTTCGATACCTGTTCGGGTCGGCAACATTCGTTCGTGAAGATTTATCATGAAATCTTTTCTACGGTCATTCTCTCCCTTCCGCTGATTCAAGAAGAGCAGATGTCAGTTTCTGGCGAGAGAATGTGCTCTGTATATATACTGGTTTACTCATTACGGATAAGCCTGCCCAGGCAAAGTGTGGATAGGTAAACTGACCGGCTCAAAAATGACCTAAATAGTGTTGACTTGGCCGTTAAACCCCAATACAAACAAACACACATGTAGAGAGTGTGAAGTTTCTAAGACGATGAATGTTAAATGGTCATTCACTGGCAATATATAGATATCATATGCTCATATTTAGAAAAATAATCAGGTCAACAAGTCCAAGCAATGAATATCCCTTTTAACCCCACTTTATATAGAGAAAATCAGGGCTTTACGGGGGTATAATAATGATACACTATTGATATTTTTTCTTTCATAGATTGTGGATACTTATTAGAACCACCTCATCAAGGTGGTTCTTACTAGCACCCGATAGTTTGTGTTTTGACTAGAAATAAGAAAAATGTTGAACATGATTAAAATCGTTTCTGTGACTTTTCTTCCCTGACTTTTTTTCCTACCCAAAACTATGACTTTTTTCCTGTGACTTTTTTCCTACATTCCAACAAACCAACGGGGTTTATATGCAGCACTTTGCCTGGACAGGCTTAGTTAGACAGTACTAATGTACGGCAGGTTTCAGCCCCTGATCGGCTGGGCCAAACAGTCTTCTCGGTCTTGGGTAATATGTGTTTGTGTTTAGATAATGCGTCCCCGCCTATCGGGATTGAGCTATATGATGCTTCCACGCAGAACTAAAACCGACCACAAACGAGTACTGCTAAACCGCTTAGAAGGTCTAAGCCTGCCCAGGCAAAGTGGTGCGAGCCGGTCCGTCGGTGCATATAAACCCTATTGGTTTCATTGGGCGGCACGGATTGAGCTGTCATTTCATCTCAATGTCGGGTAAAAGTACAACAAAATTGGAAGCAACGTCTCCAAAAATGACTTAAATAGTACTGAAGGGACGTTAAACCTCAAATCAAACAAATACGTGCGCTCGTGTGTGTGCTATGTATCGTAAATAATTGGGTGTTGTTTATTTGATAATCTCAATCTCTCTCTCTCTCTCTCTCTCTCTCTCTCTCTCTCTTACACGCACACATTACATCATGATTCGTGTAACTGTGCATTATAACAGAAATTGTTTACATAAATTATACAATTTTTTAATTATATAGCAACAACATTTGGGTTCACACTATGCTGCCCCATAAAACATGTATAATTGTCTTTCCAGATTATTATAATCAACAAACCTGCTTTTAACCCTTTTTGTACCAAATGGAATCTTTCTTCTTATATATAGCAGGAATCCATTTTGAAAATTAGGGGTGTCAGGTTGACTGATTTGGAAAATGGCTGAACTTTCTGCAAATAGTGTAGGCCCTGATGAGACGTCGCGTTTTGCGGCGTCTCATCTGGGCCTGCACTGTTTGCCAAGGTACCCGTTTAAGGGTTTCCAGTCTGAAATGGGTTCTACTGAGCCATGACTTTGGAAAACGTGTCTTCAGCCCTCGGGCAGCAACCTTCTCCGTTACGAAAACATGCCTATTCAAATACATTGTAACCTTTATCACCGAAACTTAGTGATATTTTTCTTATTTCTGCTAGGCGGTTCTAACGAGTACCCAGAATCTATATTTTAGAGCCGAAAAATAAGGTCCAAGGGGTGGTGGGCGTGTTTTCGTGATGCAGTGAATTTTTGTATCCACACGGCCCTCAAAACAGCGTACCTAAAGACTCAGACCAGCGCAGTCTGGTCTAAGTCGTGGTGCGCAGCCTGAGTCTTCGCATGTCTGAGGACACTTTTTCGCTTGGCTTAGCTCAGTCGTGGTTGTAAACTTTATGGCTGCGGCGGTGTCTTGTGATCTTTTAGAAACTTGGCAGGATAATTGGTGTTAATTTATCATACAATATTGTTGAATAGGTAATGTCTAGAAGGGGATGGGGCAGATGCTGCTGACAAGCCGCTCATGTTTGTTTTGTTAATATATATGTGTGAGATGATTCCAAGACAATTGCTCATAAGTTTTTTGTTTGATTTGAGGTTTAACGTCCCCGTCAACACTGCAAATGTCATTTTGGAGACATTGCTTCCAATTTTGTGGGACTTTTACCCGACATTGAGATGAAATGACATCTCAAGCCCTGCCGCCCAATGAAACCAATATGGTTTATAAGTATGGACAGGCCGACTCGCACGGCTTTGCCTGGGCAGGCTTAGATCCTCTAAGCGGTTTACCAGTACTCGTGTGCGGGTCGGTTTCAGCTCTGCGTGGAAGCATCATGCAGCCCGTATATTTCTTCAACCCCAATGGGCGGGGCCGTAATTGCTCACAAGACAACTGCCCACAACCTTAATGGAAAAAAACAATTGTTTTTAAACAAAAGTACCCAACATCTATATCAATCAGTACCTTCGTAAAACCCCACTTTTCTCTGTGTATATAGTCCCGGACCCAATATACAGTGGTCCTTGATATAGGGGGGTAAAGTGGGATATTCATTGCACGGACTTGTTGACCTGATGTTTTTTTGGAAGTGGGGAATGAACACCGCTTTAAAGCCCACTTAATCCAGGCAAAAGCCGGCTGAGCCGGTGTTGCTGGCAACACCCGTTTTAGTGGAAAAAATTCTATAATTTCTATAATTTTTATTTGTGACTTTTTTGTCTCCTGTCTTTATTTCCGTGACTTTCTTTCCGGTGACTTTCTTTCCGGTGACTTTCTTTCCGATTACCCATGAAAGTACTCATTAACCCATTCAGTACCAGAAACCCTTAAAGGGGTACCTTGGTAAACAGTGCAGGCCCTGATCAGACGCCGCAGAACGCGGCGTCTGATCAGGGCCTACACTGTTTGCAGAAAGTTCAGCCATTTGAAGAAAACACAACCTGACACCCCTAAATTTTGAAATGGACTCCTGCTATATATAAGGAGGAAGATTCCATTTGGTACAAAAAGGGGTTAATATAGCAGTCCTTGTATATATAAGGAGGAAGATTCCATCTGGTACAAAAAGGGTTAAAGCTGAAACCGAACGAACTTGAGTATTGGTAAATCGCTTAGAATGTCTGCCCAGGAAATGTTGCGAGTCGGATAGCGCCCTAATGGGTTTCGTTGGGCGTAGGGCTTGAGTAGTCATATCGTCTCAATATCGGGTAAAAGTCCCGCAAAAAATGAAAGAAACGTCTCCAAAATGACCGAAATAGTGTTGACGGAGTCGTAAAACACCAACACAAACAAACACACGGGAGTACTATTGAAATGTATTTTCGTAGACTGGCTCCACACCAACTGTGTTAGGAGCAAAATATAGGCTGTCCCTATTTTAGTGGAATTTACCAATACCATTATTCTTACGTGAACACCACATGAAAACACGCCTATGTAATTTTGACCCCCTTAAACACCACTTTTATACAGTAAAACTGGGGTTTAAAAGGGCAAACCTGATTTTTCTTATTTCTGATCTAAAATAAATATTGTGGGTACCCACAATGTATATTTTGAGCAGAAATAAGAAAAATATCATAATTTTTCATCTTAAAATTTCATTTTTTTTTTTTTTTGCAGTAAAGTTCACACTGTATTTTTATAGAGTTTAAACATATTTTATTGCTTTTCATTTACAAAGAAACAAGCATATTTTTATAGGCGTGTTTTGATAATGACATACGCGGCATTGTAAATTCTTACATGTTTTCCAATGAAATATAGAGATTTCTGCGATGTCGTCCCTGCATGGATTTTCAATATTTGTAATTTCGATATATCATCGAAAATTAACAAATACACAAGCCCCCGCCCATAGGGGCTTGAAGAAATATATGTGCTGCATGATGCTTCCACGCAGAAGTGAATCCGGCCCGCACACTAGAACTGGTAAACCGCTTAGAGGATCTAAGCCTGTCCAGGAACCGTGGTGCGAGGTGGACCGTCCATGCTAATAAACCCTATTGGTTTCATTGGGCGACAGGGCTTGAGATGCCTTTTCATCTCAGTGTCGGGTAAAAGTCCCACAAAATTGGAAGCAATGTCTCCAAAATGACCTTTACAGTGTTGACGGGGACGTTAAACCTCAAATCAAACAAACAATAACAAATACACACTGTTTAATCGATGTCAATAACTTTACGTAAACAATGCCACGTACGTTCCCACGTCATCAAAACGTTGATGACGTCTCTGTTAGCACCGACGTAAAGTAATTCAGATAAGCTTAGCAACTGCGGACATTATTTCAATTTAAAATACAAGTGAACCATTTGATAAAGTAACAACCCAAGCTATTTTCCAGGTGCAAAGTTTCTGTTTACAGCCAATTTCTCAGAAATGTGTAAGGCGCACCATATAGCTTGCTTAATATCTCTTTCAGAAGCTCTTCACCCCCCTTAACCATACAAATGTACGTATATATTCAGATGCACAGACTTTGGGGTCCCTGGGCGTATGCCACACCAACTCACTTCATAAACTTTGAGGCCTAATTTGTTTGCTTGTTTGAATTGAGGTTTAACGTCCCGTCAACAATGTAAAGGTCATTTTGGAGACGTTTCAAAGTAATCGATATTTGTAAAGTAGAAGTGAAATCGATACAATTAACCCACATCTCCCTCAGAGACACCAAAGGGAAAGAAACACAAAGATGAAACTTCTGCTCAAAATATAGACTGATGGTAACCGTTAAAACCGCATCATCCAGGCGGTTCTAACGAGTACCCACAATATATATATATATATATATATATATATTTTTTTTTTTAGACGTTTAAACGTTTCTTGATGACGTGCAGTTGTATATGTTCTTGTCTTCACGACGTTGTTAGTTACCTGTCATGTCATTAAAAATATGTCGCCGAAGAAGACCGGGGTTCCGGTTGAAACGTCCGGCAAAATAAAAGACTTTTATTTGGTTTTCTTTTGAAAAAAGACTTTGATATATATATATATATATATATATATATATATATATATATATATATATATATATATATATATATATATATATATATATATATATATATATATATATATATATATATATATATATTTTTATATATATCAGAGCAGACATAAGAAAAATAAGGTTTACCCTGTTTAAATTGGGGGTCAAAAGTATATAGGCCTGTTTTCGTGATGAAACGATCGCAAAATCAAAGTCTTATTTGAGCAGTAAATACTTATCCTGCTGAATAAACTAATTCAACCATACCCATCTCTAACTATAAGCCTCACACTAGTACTGGTAAACTGCTTAGAGGATCTAAGCCTGTCCAGGAACCGCGGTGCGAGGTGGACCGTCCATGCTAATAAACCATGTTGGTTTCATTGGGCGACAGGGCTTGAGATATCATTTCATCTCAATGTCGGGTAAAAGTCCCACAAAATTGGAAACAACGTCTCCAAAATGACCTTTACAGTGTTGACGGGGACGTTAAACCTCAAATCAGACAAATCTAACTATAAGCCGATCAAATTTCTTGATATGATGATTTGTTTCAATTCACAAACTACATGAAAAACAGTGTAGATCCTGATCAGCTGTTTGCAAATATAGCGGGACAAGGGTTAATTGCATTATATCATACCCCACGTTATAAAGAGATAAGTTTTACATCTTATACACTATTTTCCTTATTTTGCTGGAAAACAGAGACTGTGAGTACTTTTAATCAGCATCCGCAATCTGTTTGTAGCAGAAATAAGAAAAGGAAAACTTTCAAACATATGAATCAAGACGGATCATTTAAGAGACGAGAACAAAATAAATAATTAAATAAATAAATAATAATAAAATCAAAGCACTGACAGCACTAGTGGATATCAACAGGTCTTGTTGAATTATTTGATTCTGCAACTTAAAAAACGTATATTTATTTTTTTATGCTGTTATGATGTGCGCCTATGCGAGCAGCGAAGGTTCAGGCGAGCCTGCGCATCCGCGCAGTCTCGCCATAACCTTTGCTGCTCGCTCATACAAGCAGTGACTCAAGAGGAACCTTCAGACAGAAAGCCATATCCCTGGCCCCTCTGAATGGCTGGGCACGCGCAGTTAAAATCTGTCATGACGAAATGCCCGAAGACACAAATTCGCTTGGCGGGGCTCATGTATAACCTGAGAATAATCATTACGCAAACACGCCTATACAAATGCATTGTAAACTTCATCGCCGAAAAAAAACGAAAATTTAAAGCCTTGAAGCAAAAGTGTGGTAATTTTCTTATTTCTGTTCAAAATATAGATTGTGGGTACTCGTTCGAACCGCCTCATCGAGGCGGTTCTTACGAAGGTGGTTCTTACGAGTGCCCACGATCTATATTTTAGAGCAAAAATACGAAAAATTAGGTTTACCCTTATAAACCCCAGTTTTTTCTATATAAAAGTGGACTTCAAGTGGCGTCAAAATTACATATAAACATGTTTTCGTGATGAAAATAATGGACACAATCCAATAACTATAGTGACACGGTAAGCGGCGTTCAACTAATCCGATTTGGCCTGTCGCCGCTCAAACGCAAACGAATAAGGTCCCGTCAACAGTCAGCAGCGAAATTTTGTAAACGTTTGGTTACTTTTTTTTTTAGGAAGTGTCTCCTGACAACCGGTTGTCAGGAGCATTTTTGCTATGTAAAATGCTCCTGACAACCGGTTGTCAGGAGCATTTTTGCTATCAAAAATGCTCCTGACAACCAGCAATATTTTTCCAATAAAAACCTGTGATATTAGTATTATTTTAGTTACCCTTTTAGTATTTCATGGTTCTTGTCATGTTTAATGCTTTTTTGTCATTTTTTAGTATTCAAACGAACTGAATTTGTGTAATTTTCATTCCGATTTTTTTTTTATTTTTGGAATAAATTCCAAGAATTGAATCATTCAAATTCTGTCCTATTATTTTCGTAATTGCAATTCTGTTGAACTTAAGACCAGGGTATGTCAGTCTGAATTTAGACCTGGATAACCAGGTTTTATTTGACATGATTTGAAAATAGATTTTAAAGTTATAATTGCTACCCTATCACAAACTGGGTCTGATGCTAACTGATTGAGAATGGGTTCAAACCTTGAGACATGGAAAATATACTTTCTGTTCTGAAGGATATGGTCTTCAGTCTGCAGCAGCTTACTGTGGTTTTTGTTTGTTTGACAATTATTTCTGAATGGCCTCTTGTGTCAAACAAGGTTTTGGATGGAAAAAAGTACATAACCTATTTGCCAGTAACCATAAAAACCAACAGTTAGTCAAACTACCAGTATGTGTAGCTATCAGTGAGTCTGGAAAAAATATCTAACATGGCCAGTGGTGGAATGTTTACATCTGAGTGAAGACTGAAAAAATGGTTCTGGACTATGACTTAGGACCTTAACACTGTTTCATTTTATCATCTGCAATACTGAATAATGGGCTCAGTCCAATATTGACCACCCTGGTACTCGAAAAGAAGTTCACTGATAACAACCCCAGGACTTGGGGTTGGTTGGGTGGGTGTGGCTGGGGGGTATGCCCCCCTCAGAAACCAAGACAAGGAAAAATTAGCCCAAGATTTTGTCAGAAAGGGGTCCGCAGTAAAGCTCTGTTAGATGACTTAATTTGAAATTTGGGGATATGATAAAATATGTATATAAAATTTTGAAAGAGGGTTTCAAAGGGCCCCCCTTGCCTGGACATGCACCCCATTCCACATCCACTTAGGCTTAATACATGTACATATGTATGACAGTGTCACAGAAACCGTTCAGATCCTTGCCCCTAAACCATGTATATTCTTAAGATAAGACACATTCAGTAATATTGACTGGGGGTTCTCCCAAGGGTAGGTTAAGGTCAGCACACCCTATTCAAGTTTTTGGGGCATTGCAGTGATAGATTGTAGTCATTGTACCAAGTATGACCATGCATGTATGTGAAATTCGTACATTCATTCTGGAGGCAAAGTATTTCTGATAAAAACTAGAAATGTGTCAATACAACACAAATGCCCCCCACCCAGGGGCCTACCTCCCCCTCCCCCGCAAACAAAAATGACATATTACAATAACACCTGTCCTTAGGTCATTGGCATAGATTGGTGTATGGCTGATTAAACCTTGAAAAAATACTTATCAACATACCAAATGGTTTGGAAAATATGAGCTCTTACAAACGTTAACATTAAACATTTCTAAGTCTGCAACCTTGACCTTAAGGTCATGGGCAGGGGCGGGGTTATGGCTGAATGAAACTTTTGACTTGCATCAATCATCATTCCAAATATGTAGCAAATCCATCACATGGTTCAGGAAATATGGACTCTCAAAAAATTTAATATAAAAAATTTTTTATGTCTGTGACCTTGACCTTTAGGTAAGGGGTGCGGGGTATGGCTCAATGAAACTTTGGACCTGCAACTATTGTCATACCAAATATGAAGCAAATCCATTATAAAGTTTGGAAAATATAAGCTATTAACAAACTTAAATTTGAAAATTTCTTTGTCTGCCACCATAGACATGGGTGGGGGTATTACTGAAGTCATAGACATGGGTGGGGGTATTACTGAATAAAACTTTGGACCTGCATCTATCATTAAACCAAATATGAACCAAATTAATCATAAAAGTTCAAGTTCATCGTGGTACAAATACCTTAACCAAAGTCTTAAACATTAAAAAGTTTCTATATAAACCAAATCCACTGTATGGTTTTGAAAATATGATCTCAAGTTCCACGTGGTACAAATACCTTAACCTGGGTCTTAAACGTTAGAAATTTCTAAGTTCGTGACTTTAACCTTGAGGTCATGGGTATGGGTGGGGGTATTGCTGAATAAAACTTTGGACCTATATCTATCATCATACTAAATATAAACCAAATCTATTGAATGGTTTGGAAAATATGAGCCCAAGTTCTACCTTGTACAAAAACCTGAACCGGAGTCTAACAGGATTACGTAAGTACATAGGTACATGTACACACTTTCGTACAGAAGGACGTACATTGATTCGGACACCAGTACGCACCCCGGCATCATCCGATGTGGGGGCATAAAAATGACAGTGACCTTGAAAATAAAGACAAGGTCAAAAGACCTTAGTCACTGTTTTGCCAGGTTTTAATCATTAAGTTAATGATGCACATACTGATGCAAGTGGATGCACATACTGATGCAAGTATGGGAAGACTCCACTAAATTGATTCAAGAGATACACTGCAATCAGTTTCCCAAAGCCAGCAAAAACACACCAAAAACATCATGCCCCCTTCTCTATATTGGGGTACATGCCTCCTAGCCTCAAAGGCTGGTTACAACCGGTTGTCAGTAGCCATTGCCTAACTTTTACAGTATAAGATATGATTGTGAAATACAATGACTGACATAAGTATTGGCTTCTATGAAGAAACATATATATTCGGGTGATAATTAGGGCTGGCTAATCGGAGCTGAAAAGATAATCGATTATCATTCCTGTCATTGCGATCGATAATCGATTAGTATTAAATCACTGAAGATTTGGTCATAATTTTACCTGTCTGGCTTTGTCTGAGCATGGCTCCCACCATATGCTGTACTTTTCCATATGTATTTGAACAGACAGACCTAAGCAAACAGTGAAGACCCAGATGAGATGCCGCAGAAGGCGGCGTCTCATCTGGCTCTGCACTGTTTGCCCCTCATACGGCTATTTTAGGCACAGCTTTGGGTAGTTGATTGTATGTACTCATCAAATTTATATAATTGATTGCAAGCAATTCAGTAATGATAATCATTTTCAGTGTGGAATCGACTGATTGAATAATTGATTATCCGATTAATCGTGCCAGCCTTAGTGATAATCTGATATTTTTCTAATAATTCTAAAAGGGAATTTCCATGGCACTCAAGTAAAATGGCCCCTATATTTATTTGGTATTTATTTTCAGTAATAAATGAAACATTAAATTCTGCAAATACCATATTTTTTTTCTCTTTTATTTTCAATCCAGTAGTTATGTTAAAATACCAAAGAAGACAAAAAATATTAAACATGTATCAAGAAACTTAAAATACTGGGTTAAGTAACCAAAATAATGCTAATATAGCAGGCTTTTATTGGAAAAATATTGCTGGTTGTCAGGAGCATTTTTGCTATGTAAAATGCTCCTGACAACCGGTTGTCAGGAGCATTTTACATAGCAAAAATGCTCCTGACAACCGGTTGTCAGGAGACGCAGCCTTTTTTTTATGCCACCAAGGGGTAAATCCAAGAAGGCTAAGAAACAGCGTGAGCTGGTTGAACCAGATCTATCACTGGACAACTGTTGCATTCCCGGCGGGTGTACACCCGTCCCTCGACCGGGGCCCGGGTATGCCCGGTCGAGCACTGGGTGGACATCTGTGGAACGTCGACCGATGCTCGACCGGCTACTAACATTCGCCAGGAATATGGCCGGTGTATGGCCGGTAACCTGCAGTACATCGACCGATTTTCGCCGTATATGCCGATGCTTCCACGCAAAAATCTAGCCCGATTCCGCCGAATGTCCCTCCAGCCTCCGCATGGAATAATTTTCATCAGAATCTAGCCAGACACCCGTTTCCGACCCCTTCTCAACATGAATAGCTCGGCAGACCACCGCTAAAGTGATATGGTATAGCTCGGCCGTGACCCGCGAATTTGTGACCAAGGCATTAATATGAAAGCATTCTACTGATGAATTAACATTACGAAAACACGCCATTTCAAATGTATTGAAAATTTTACAAACAAATATGAAAATTTTCCGATAAAAATTCTGTTAATTTTTATATACATGTATTTCTGTTAGGTAAACATAGATTGTGGGAACTCGTTGGAATCGCTCGAAGCGGTTCCAACGATTACCCACAATCAATGTTCTAACAGAAATAAGAAAAATAATATATACCCCTATAAACACCCGTTTTACTGTAGAAAAGTGGGGTTTACGGGGATCAAACTTGTATAGGCGTGTTTTCTTGATGGCTAACAAAAAGAGTTACTTGAGTGCCAGTTTAAAAAAAAAAAAACAGCAAATTTCAACCTCTGTGCCAATAATGGATTGCATATGAAATGGGGTCCTCAAATTAGGCTATGAAAGCAATCTATGGAAGAATGAATGTAACAAATCACCGTGTAAAAAGGTAAACCCTGGACGCCTCGCGCTAATACAAATACAAATACAAATAAATAAATAAATAAATAAATAAATAAATAAAAGACGACAAGATATTATTTTAATTGTTTCTAATCATTTTCTTCTAAGGGTGAGATTTTTTCCGCGGGCAGTTGTATGACCGATTAAGAAATAAATATATTTACATAAGAATTAACATGTAACAATAACATAATTTTAAGCGATAATCACTCTCGATAATCGATTGCTATATGTTGATTGTGGTTGTTAAGGCAATCAGGCATATCCTTCTAAAGTAGAATAAGATACTGAAAAAAAAAAATAAATAAATAAATGCGATTTTAACTTGAACTCCATGAACCAAATACAGACGGGAAATAAGACTTAACAAATGTTTTTGTAAGAAATGTTTTTGTAAGAAATAAATTGCCATTCAATCAACTACGACAATAAAGTAACACACATATTTGGTAATAAAGTCAGTCAAATCCTTTCCGGCTTCTACACGATCCAATAAGGCTTGAAAATTGTCAGCCCTCGCCTCGCCCTCCTATCTTACCCTCCATTCTCTCTTTCTGTGTTTATCTCTCTCACGCACGCACCCTTTTGAACGTATATCGAGTTGTAAGGGATCACCATAGGGATAAATGTAGGAACACTGTCGTCTTTTTCAAACCGTTACTGTTTCAAACGCTGAAATTTAATTTTGAGACAATGACACAACAGCCGGCTGATCTGGGTACACGCAACACGCTGACCTACACGTTACGTTGCTATATTGCTATTAATAACCACATCCTTGATCGATAAATTTCTATTAAAAACCAAAACCTTGGTTTACCAAAATCAGTGGTAGTCACGTGGACAACAGCACTTATCCCCCCCCCCACCACCACCACCACCAACCCCCTCCCCCCCCCCCAAAAAAAAAATACATTTTTAGGTTGTCTCTGGGTGTAGGCTGGAAAAATGGTTCTGAACGGGGACTTAGATTGCCAAAAAATGAGTATTTACATTTTTAGGTTGTCTCTGGGTGTAAAGGCTGGAAAAATGGTTCTGAACGGGGACTTAGATTAATTACTTCGTTTAATTTTAAAATGCCTGTATTGTCAGGGTGTGTGGGTGCGCCAGCGTCGTCTAATCTTAGTCTGTGCTGTTTGCAACCCCATCGAGATTCTATAGATAAAGTGTTACTAACGAACACCCGCGATCTATGCGTTTTGAGGTTGATTATGTCGATTGTTTACCAATCCACCCAATGTTAAACAATCGGCCAAAAGCCATTAAGCTCTGGTTTTCACTGATTTGTAGGCAGTCCAGGTAACGGTTATTAGTAGAAAATAACCTCGCTATTCTTATGGATGTGGGGTCAGAACATTGGGCGGACACATGAGTTTGTCTGATTTGAGGTTTACCCCCCCCCCCCACCCCCGCACATACACACACACACACACACACACACACACAAACAAACAACACTGTATAGGTCATTTTTGAGACGTTGCTTCCAGTTTGGTGAGACTTTTGGCCGACATTGAGATGAAATGACATCTTTGCTGCTCGGTGTCGTTGACCCGATATTCTTTGCTTCTTGTCCGACTGCAGCGAAGACTCTGGCGAACTGCGTATGATCGCATGCGCAGACTCACCCAAGCCCTTGTTGGTCGCCTAAGTGATATTGACCCTTCTCTCATATACTGGCTCAATTTTTTTTTCTGTGTCCATTTTTATTTTATGCTAAAATGCGTCGTTCATATCTTTAGAACTAGCATGCAGTTCTTAAGATTTTTTTACTTATTTCTAGTTGAAATATACATAGTGGGGCCTCGTTAGAACCGCCCCATTGACGCGGTTCTAATGGGTACCGACAATCTAAATAAGAAAAAAAATGTATAACCCTGATTTTTTTTTTTTTTTTAGAAAAGTGGAGTTTAGAGGGGTGTTTATTTCACGGACCTGTTAACATCATGCGTCTCTTTATCGTGTGTGGCATTTTCCCAAAATAGCTAGCGGAGCCCTGGTCCCAAGGTTATAAAACTTTTTTTCATGCTCAACTCACTTGAGCATGAAAATTAAAATGCAAATACATATTAAAATATACAGATAAAATAGAAAGTTTTTCTGCTTGGATCGATAGAAGCTAACATTTATCCTGCTCATAAATATTATAATTCCAACAATTGTTGGCATTTTAATATTTATGAGCACGATAAATTTCATACTAAGTTGATTCGAGCATGAAAATAGTTTTATAACCTCGGAGCCTGGTTTAGGACGAGTATTTTCTGCAAAAAATAATATAAATTGTGGGTGCTCGTCAGAAACATCGCTTCTAACCAGCACCCACAAATCTATGTTTGCAGCAAGATTAAAGTAAACGTATCCGCTTAAAAATCTAACCTTTCTTTATATAAAGTGTAACTTACAAGGCTGATCATTACATGTACTTGCGGTAAAACAATGATGTGCAGAATCTGACAATTTTTGCACATGCTAACTTCGTGGAGAAGAGTTTATAGTGCATAATATGCTTTGGCGTTATATTAAACATCTCAAGGAGTTTATACTACCATAGGGATCCTGAAGATTGGGACACCTTGAAGGCTTGGTGTAATTCTTCTGAAGTTATGATAAAGTTATGACAAATTTGTTTCATGACACGGCAAGGAGTGGCAGACAGTGAGGACCCTGACCAGACTGCTCCTGATCTGGGTCTGCACTGTTTGGGTAGGACTGTCTGTCCCAATACTTAGGATCATGATGATATCACCTAGATATCATTTACACTGGGTATTCCAGTTTTGTTTTGTTTTTTGTTTCATGTCTCTGTCGTTTGGAATTCTTTCCTTGATAGTCCACTTGGTTTATCCATTATTATAATATGCCTCTTTATATGCTCCTACGTGGGCCGAAAATTCGCAATAAAATTCTTGTATCTTGTATTTTGTAAACATGATATTAACAGCAATGAAGATCCGTTATCAATTACAGTAAAAATTCTATATTAAGACCACCTTAGGAGCTGTTCAAAAGTCTTTAAGACCACGTTTGAACAGTCCCAAAGGTGGTCCCTGACCTTAGGACACTGTGGACAATAAATAAATAAATAATAAATTCTAAGGGTTTGCTTTTTTTCCGCGGGGCAGTTCTATGACCAATTAAGAAATAAATATATTTACATAAGAATTAACATGTAACAATAACATAATTTTAAGCGATAATCACTCTCGATAATTGATTGATATATGTTGATTGTGGTTGTTAAGGCAATCATGCATATCCTTCTAAAGTAGAATCACATATTGAAAAAAATAAAAATAATAAAGCGATTTTAACTTGAACTCAATGAATCAAATACAGCCGGGAAATTAGACTTAACAAATGTTTTTGTAAGAAATAAATTGCCAATCAATCAACTACGATAATAAAGTAACACACATATTTGGTAATATGGTCAAATCCTTTCCGGCTTCTACACGATCCAATAAGGCTTGAAAATTGTCAGCCCTCGCCTCGCCCTCCTACCTTACTCTCCATTCCCTCTTTCTGTCTTTATTTCTTTCTCTCTCATTCTCGCACGCACACACCCTTTTGAAGGTTCATATCGAAAATTTGTCTGCATAAGTATCTGTATATCGGGTTCTAAGTGATATTAACATATATATAGGGATGAATGTAGGGATACTGTCATCTATTTCAGTCATCTGTTTCAATTTTGAGACAATGCCACAGCAGGAGACTGAGCTGATCTGGATACACGCACACGCTGACCTACATGTATACCATTGATATATTGCTATTAATAGCCACAACCTTGATCGATAAATTCCTATTAAAAACAACAGTCACGTGGACAACAGCATTAATTCAAATTCTGCCCTTTTTAACGTCGCCATCAACACTGTATAGGTCATTTGGGAGACGTTGCTTCCAATTTGGTGAAATTTTACCCGACATTGAGATGAAATGACATCATTAAGCTTTGCTGCTCGGTGTCGATCCAACTTTGACCCTATATTCTTTGCTTCTGAGGTCAATGTCTCTTCTTCTTGTCCGACTGCAGCAAAGACTCTGGCGAATTGCGTATGATCGCATGCGCAGACTCGCCCGAGCCCCTGCTGGTCGCCTAAGTGATAATGACCCTTTTCTCATATACTGGCTCAAATATTTTTTTCTATGTCCATTTTGATCTTTATGCTATTTTTAAGATTTTTTTCTTATTTCTAGTTGTAACATAGATACCGGGTCCTCGTTAGAACCGCCTCATTGAGGGTACCCACAATCTATGTATTTAAGCAAAAATAAGCAAAAAAAATGTATAACCCTGAAAAAAAAACATTATTGTTATTATTTTTTTTTCAGAAAAGTGGGGTTGAGAGGGGTGTTAATTTTACGGACCTGCTAACCTCATGCGTCTCTTTATCGTGTGCGGCATTTTTCACCCATTTGAAAAGAAAAATAGCTAGCGGAGCCCTGGCCCCAAGGTTAAAAAACTTTTTTTTCATGCTCAACTCACATGAGCATGAAAATTAAAATGCATATTAAAATATACATATACAAAAGGAAATTTTATGGAAGCTAATATTTATCCTGCTAATAATTGTTGGCATTTTAATATTTATGAGCACGATAAATTTCATACTGAGTTGATTCGAGCATGGAAAAAGTTTTCTAACCACGGGGCCTGGTTTTAGGACGAGTATTTTTCTGCAAAGTTAATATAAATTATGGGTGCTCATTAGAAACACCTCTTCTAACCATCACCCACAAATGTATGTTTGCAGCAAGATTAAAGTAAACGTATCCACTTGAAAATCTAACCTTTCTTTATATAAAGTGCAACTTACAAGGCTGATCATTACATGCACTTGTCAACGTGATATTAACTGCAATGAAGAGTTTTGTTTGTTTGTTTGATTTGAGGTTTAACGTCCCCGTCAACACTGTAAAGGTCATTTTGGAGACGTTGCTTCCAATTTTGTGGGACTTTTACCCGACATTGAGATGAAATGACATCTCAAGCCCTGTCGCCCAATGAAACCAATAGGGTTTATTAGCATGGACGGTCCGCCTCGCACCGCGGTTCCTGGACAGGCTGAGATCCTCTAAGCGGTTTACCAGTACTAGTGTGCGGGCCGGATTCAGCTCTGCGTGGAAGCATCATGCAGCCCATATATTTCTTCAAGCCCCTATGGGCGGGGGCTTAGAGCAGTTGTCAATTAGAGTAAAAATCCACTATTAAGACCAACTTTGGGGCTATTCAAAAGTGGTCTTCAAGACCACTTTTGAACAGTTCCAAAGGTGATCCCTGGCCTGAGGACACTGTGGGCAGTAAACACAACTTTAGAAAGATTAAATGCGCCCTTCAAAATAAGCTTTTTAAATCAGAATTAGTATTAATTTTAAGTGGTCTTAATAGCGGAATTTCACTGTATACAAAGCAGGGAAGCTACAGTGAGACCTCCTGCCCAGGGACCCACATAATTTACCAAGACTTATATAGGGAAAACCTTAAAAAAATCTTGTCAGGAACCAGAAGGCTCAGGCATTTGATGTTTGGTGCACAGCTTCCTCTAGTAGACCTCTGCAAAGATTATTATAGTCCTGGTGTCAAAAATGGTCCCGCCCAGGGCCCCACATGTTTTACATAAACTTATATAGGAAAAAACACTTCTTGTCTAAAACTGAAAGGCCCTGGTATGTAGCCCCGTCGAATGGACCGCTACTAGAAGTGAACAAATTATAGCCAAGGATGTACAAAATGGCCCAGCTCCGTTGCCCACTTGTTTTACACAGACCTATACCGGGAAAACCTTCAAACATCTTCTTGTCTGAGCCCAGGCCTTTGATATTTGCTACATAGCTTCATCTAGTGGACTTCTACCAAGATTTTTCAAATTAAAGCATCGGGGCCCAAAATGGCCCCGCCAGATGGCCCATTTGTTTTACATAGGCCAATATAAGAAAAACTTTTTTAGATTCTTTTTTTTTCTGAGACCAGAAGGCCCAGGCATTTGATACATGGCATATTGTATTGTCTAGTGGACCTCTACCAAGATTGTTCAACTTAAAGCCATTGGGCCAAGAATGACCCTATTGCGGGATCCATTTGTTTTATATGTATACTTATCCAGCAAAAACTTTTAAAATCCTCTTGTCTGAAATCTGAAGGCCCTGGTATTTGATATTTGGTTGCATAGCTTCATCTAGTCCACATGCCAATTCACCAATAAGGCACCACCACATTCCTCCCAAGCAAGGCTTTATAACAGAATCTCCAGTCTGTCATTTGAAAACATTAATTTGGCAAGAACTTTTAAACATACATAGTTCGAAGAGAAATTATAATCTTTTGGAAAATATTATCAGAATCAGAATTGTTTACTGGTGACACGTCCTTAGACAATCCTTCACTATAGAAGCAATGACACTCGGGTGAGCAAATTAGGGCCTTGTGGGCCCTCTTGTAATGATATTCTTATGCGTGGGCGTGATCTACATGCTCCAAGTTAACACGAGGCTGAAATGCAATAAGCGAAGTCACGACTTAACCCATGTAGTACCCAGAAACCCCAAAACGGGAACTCTGGCAAACAGTGCAGGCCCAGATCAGACGCCGCAGAACGCGGTGTCTGATCAGGGCCTCCACGGTTTGCATAAAGTTCAGCCATTTTCCAAATAAAATTTGAAGAAAACACAATCTGACAGCCCTAAATTTTGAAATGGACCACTGCTATATATAAGGAGGAAGATTCCATTTGGTACAAAAAGCCGGAAGCTCTGTTGAACCGTAAAATTTTCCCGCCATGAATTCCTAATTGGTACCAATATGTCATGGATTTCATACCAATATTTCTCACGTGCGAGAGAAATACACAAGTAGTCAAATTTCATGTAGCAATCATACATATACCTCTGATACAATAACCCCCCCCACACACACACACACACACACACACCCGCCACGCACACACACACACACAAGCTGCTGCTCGCTGAGGCGGTTCTAACGTGTACCCACAATCAATATTTTTAGCAGAAAATATCACAATTTTTCATCTTAAAATTTTCTTTTTCTATCCTTTTTTTTTCTATCAATCATATTTTCTGTCCTCTGATCAGGGAACACCTTTGGTCCAAAAGGTGGTCTTTTACTGTATTTAAGCTTTAAACATAGATCGTGGTAAAGGCACCCTACAACAGTATAACGATAAAACACCCGTGTGACATATAGTGCATTCTTTTATATCTCAAAAACTTGTATTTTTCTGATATGAGCCCCGCCAAGCGAATTTGGGTCTTCGAGCATTCCGTCATGACAAATTTCAACTGCGCATGCCCAGCCATTCAGAGGGGCCAGGGATATGGATTTCTGTCTGAAGGTTCCTCTTGATTCACTGCTTGTATGAGCGAGCAGCGAAGGTTCTGGCGAGGCTGCGCGGATGCGCAGGCTCGCCTGAACCTTCGCTGCTCGCATAGGCGATAAGTACCAAAATTGCTTGATGCGGCCCATATAGGATTCTAAAAATTGTCTCATCTTGCCCAAAATAAAGATTGTGGGAGCTCTTTAGAATCGTCTCATTGAGGCGGTCCTAACGAGTACTCACAACCTATATTTGGGAAAAGAAATAAGAAAACAAGATGTGTTTGTGAAACAGGAACATGTCCCCGGGCATGGTCATTCTTTTTTCAAAGCTGGTCAAAGTTCAAAGTCAAGGTCACAGGTCAAGATTTTTGGTTTGAGTGGGAAGCCCTTGGCACAAGGAACTTACATGCCAAATATGAAGGCTATATCTTTAACTGTTCGAAAGTTATGAACAATAATATTTTTTCTTTAAAGTAGGTCATAGGTCAAGGTAACAGGTCAAAAAGTGTGCAAGAATGTAAAGCTCTTGTCACAAGGAACCTACATGGCAAATATGAAGGCTCTATCTTAAACGATTCAAAAGTTATGAACAATTTTATTTGTTCTTTTAAGTGGGTCAAAGGTCAAGGTCATGGTAAAAAAAACATGAATGTAAAGCACTTATCACAAGGAACCTACAAGCCAAATATGAAGGCTCTATCCCAAGCGGTTCGACAGATATGACCATATTGTAATTTTTTTCTTTTAAGTAGGTCAAAGATCAAGGTCACAGATCTAATTATTTTGCATGAATGTAAAGCTCTTGTCACAAGGAACCTACATGCCAAATATGAAGACTGTATCTCAAACGGTTCAAAAGTTATGGCCAATGTTAACTTTTTCTTTTATGTAGGTCAAAGGTCAAGGTCACAGGTGTGAATGTAAAGCGCTTGTCACAAGGAACATGCATCCAAAATATGAAGGCTGTATCTCAAATGGTTAAAAAATTATGACCAAAAGGTATTTTTTTCATTTTAAGTAGGTCAAAGGTCAAGGTCATAGGTCAAATGTTTTGGCATGAATGCAAAGCTTTTGTCACAAGGAATATACATGCCTAATATGAAGGCTGTATCTCAAGCGGTTCAAAAGTTATGACCAATGTTATTTTTTTCTTTTAAGTAGGTCACAGGTCAAATTTGTTTGTATGAATGTGAAGCTCTTGTCACAAGGAACCTTCATGCCAAATAAGAATACTCTACCTTAAACCATGTAAACTGTTCAGAAGTTATGACCAACGTACAAACAAACCAACAAACAGACAGGGCAAAAACAATAGCGATAGCGGGGACATAAAAATAAAAATGTATATCCTTGTAAACCCATAGTTTTCACTATCTAAAATGGGGTTTATTACACGAACTTGTTAACGGGGTGTCTCCTTGTAAACCCCAGTTTACCCAGTATAAATTGGGGTTGCTGCTCATCTTTAAAAATTACATGTACATCGACATGTCAACCTGCTGGATCAAGAAAAGCATTACGAAAACACGCCTATACAAATACATTGTAAACTTTACCGCCGAAAAAAAACGAAAGTTTTAAGAGGAAAACGTGTGATATTTTTCTTATTTCTGCTCAAAAGAAAAATAACGTATACCCCATAAACCCCAGATTAAATATATAAAAGTGGGGTTCATGGGGTCAAATTTATATAGGCGTGTTTTCGTGATGTATGATGAAAAAGTATGTCATTTTAACTTGGCAAAAATTATCAATGCTTTTCATATGCCCTTTCATCAAAGTCTCTTAATTTATTTATTATTACATCGACATGTTAACCGGGCTTGTATGATGAAAAAAGTATGTAAATTTATTTCCTTTTTTTACTTCGCATTTCACATGCGAACATTACATAATTTATGTCGGCCCCCGCCCATCGGGGCTTGAAGAAATAGATGGGCTGCATGATGCTTCCACGCAGAGCTGAAACCGACCCGCACACGAGTACTGGTAAACAGCTTAGATGATCTAAGCCTGCCCAGGCAAAGCGGTGCGAGTCGACCCGTCCATGCTTATAAACCCTATTGGTTTCATTGGGCGACAGGGCTTGAGATGTAATTTTATCTCAATGTCAGGTAAAAGTCCCGCAAAATTGGAAGCGACGTCTCTAGAATGACATATGTAGTGTTGACGGGGACATTAAAAATCAAATCAAACAAACTCGAAGTTGTAAACGTGATGTCTCCTTGTAATCCCTAGTTTACACAGTATAAAGTGGGGTTGCTGGGGTGTTTATTACATCGACATATTAATCTACTGCATCAAGAAAAGTATGATGCTAAATTCCCTTTCCTTTTTTTTTTTTTTTTAATTGGCAAAAATTATCAATGCTTTCTCATGCGAAATCCCTTTCATCAAATTCTGTTTATTTATTTAATTTATTTTTTAAGATCAATAAAAATGTTTACATTTTAACTGATCAATTTGTAAACAAAAGTCAAACATCATCAAACAAGAATTATATAATTTTATAATTTTAGTGTAACTTATCTCGTTATTTCCTGATTTTAATCTCCCGCTCACGCCTGTAACTTCCAAGGCGCCAGTTTTCCGCAGGGCAATCGTATAAACAAAATAAATTAAAATTGTTTACATAACAATTAACATATAATGATTACTTACTGAAGGTGATAATCGGATAATTATCGCGATAATTTTCAGCGGGTGCGATTCAAACGAAATGACAAACATTTTAATGTTTCTTAGCCACGTCATCATGTTAAAGAATCCGTTCACCATTAGAGAGAAGTGGGGTTTTGTTTGTTTGATTTGAGGCTTAACGCCCCCGTCAACACTGAGTAGGTCATTCTAGAGAAGCTACTTCCAATTTTGTGGGACTTGTACCCGACATTGAGATGAAATGACATCTTAAGCCCAGTCGCCAAATGAAACTTATAGGGTTTATAAGCATGGACGGTCCGACCCGCACCGCCTCAGGTCCTCTCAGCGGTTTACCAGTGTGCCGTCGGTTTCAGCTCTGCGTGGAAGCATCATGCAGCCCATCTATTTCTTCAAGCGCCGATGGGCGGGGGGGGGGGGGGGGGGGGGGCGCAAAAGGAATGTAGGACGATTTGGCCAGCGGACGATTTGGCCCGGACGATTTGGCCTAGGACAATTCGGCCTAGGACGATTTGGCCAGCCAAAAATATTGGGTAGGACAATTTGGCCAGATTAATATAATGACCAGTTTAAACTGAAAATTTAATGTTTTAGGTTTGTTTTTAATATACAGTAATGTTTGAACATGTAGAAGGAATATTTTAAGGAGGATTTTAAACAATTAGATTTTTTTTTGTTGTTGTTTTTAAACTATAACTTTTGGCTTGAGATATTCTTTATGAGCAAATTAATAAAAATGGTTAACTATAATTCCCCCAAACACAAAAAATACAACAAAATAATAAAAAAATAAGAAAATAAATAAATATTATAATAAATAAATCTAATGGTTTTGTTTAAAATGGCTGGTTCATTGGCTGATTGATTTGTTCACTGGTCTTGGTTTCTTTAATTACCTTTTTTAATTACCTTTCTCAATCTTTAATTGTTGGTTTTGTTTGTATGTATAAGTGACAACTTTTATTTGCTATTAAAATTTTCAAAAAAGTCATAGTGTATCCTCACATTTTCATTAATTAGTTTGTTAACACATTAAACTATTTGGTGACATAATTGCAATTACTGAAAGATCTTAGAAAATCAAAAGGTTTTGTTTGTTTCTTGCGTCATAAACAAATTGCAATACATGTACATGTATCGTGATTTCATGAAGTTCGATTTCAATGATTCTATGCATGTTTAACAATGATCACTACTACTAATATGACCTAAATAGTGTTGATTTGGCTCAGATTCTACAAATGAGCAGAAAATATCTAATGATGTGAAAAACTGCTAGGAGAAATCAATTTGGCCAAATTGTCCTACCCTGTATTTTTGGCTGGCCAAATTGTCCTAGGCCGAATTGTCCTGGGCCAAATCGTCCGGGCCAAATCGTCCGCTGGCCAAATCGTCCGCCCACCGCGCAAAAGTGGGGTCCATTACAGTAATCTGACCGTATTATGAACACCCCTGTAAACACCATTAATGTAGTTTATAAGGGCACGCAATATTTTACCTCACTGAGGCGGTTCGAGAGAGCACCCACTATCTATGTTTGGTGCAGAAATGAGAAAAATCACAATCTTCACCATTGTATCAAACGCATATGTTATCGTAATGTTTTCTCTCAAAAACAAATACGGAGCGCCAACTTGAAAAAAAAAGATAGCGCATGCGCACGTACGCACGCACGCACACACATTTCCCAGCCATGAAAGCATCCACTGTATCACAGGGGTATGTTATCCTAATTTGACATGAAAATAACACACAACTAAAACAAGGTATATTTCATATTTCTAAATCTAGGATATTTCCGGCGAAATGTTTGATATATTTTCTTATTTCGTATCTAAATATAGATATGGGGTGCCTCATTGCTCTTTAAAACGGTTCTAACGAATACCTTTTAGAAAAGATAAAAAATAATGTATAATGCCATTGCCCTACTTTTCTCTTTATAAAGTGGGGTCTAGACATGGATTTGTTAGCCTTTTTGAGCCGTCATTTAGAGAGATGACAATTACATGTACTTGTTAGACCCCAGCCCATCGGGGGCTTGAAGAAATACTTTATTTCTTTCAACTCAGGTCAGTACATGACAAAGGGTTTCGGTCCCCGCCCATCGGGGCTTGAAGAAACAGATAGGCTGCACGATGCTTCCAACCAGAGCTAAAACCGACCCGCACACGAGTACTTGTAAACCGCTAAGAGGATCTAAGCTTGTCCAGGCAAAGCGATGCGAGTCGGACCGTCCATGCTTATAAACCCTATTGGTTTCATTGGGCGGCAGGGCCTGAGATGTCATTTCATCTCAATGTCGGGTAAAAATCCCACAAAATTGGAAGCAGCGTCAACAGTGTTGACGGGGACGTTAAACGTCAAATCAAACAAAACAAACAAAGACATAAGAGTTAATGTAAAATAGAAAATATAAATGAGCATGCTACTGGCAAGTAGAGAAAAGGACTTTAAGAAATTGGGCGCTTTGATACCTGGGGAGTGGGGGAGTGGGGATAGGTGGGGTAGGGGAATAAAGGGTTCAGAGAGATAGAAAGTCCTGTACAGAGAACAAATGGAGATGAAGAGAAGGAAAGACAGACATGTCAGCAATTATACATACAATACATATGATTGAACGAGACATATACCATGTCTTAAATGTTCCCACATAAGCATGTAACTTTTAACTGTCTCAGCAGGCGCACAGCGTCCAGTCAAAGGTGAAGAAATAGATGGGCTGCATGATGCTTCCACGCAGAGCTGAAACCCAACGCACATGAGTACTGGTAAACCGCTTAGAGATTCTAAGCCTGCCAAGATAATGGTTTATTGTGTTGCGAGTCGGACTGTCAATGCATATAAACACTTTCGGTTTCATTGGGCGGCAGGGCTTGAGACGGCATTTCATCTGTTGGGTAAAAGTCCCACAAAGTTTGAAGCATCGTCTCAAAAATGACATATAGTAGTGTTGACGGGGACGTAAAACCTCAAATCAAACAAAACATGGACTTGTTATCCTGACTGAGCCGTCGTGAATACTTCAAGCGATCCCATCTGAAGTTGACTCTATGATCTTGAATTTGGCCATGTCAGTTCTTGTAAATAGGGAGATCTATTTGTTTATAAGGTGAACGAAATCCCCCCCCCCCCCCCCCCACACACACACACAACCGCACCATTTAAAAAATCAATCTGTATATACTTGTTTCTTTTTGAAAACTGCAGATTTGTAGCAATATTGAACAGAACAGAACAGACGGAATTTATTCAGACTTAAACATTATCATCCATAAACATGTCACATGACATATGAATTATGAGATTACGTTACATGATGTTTCCACGCAGAGCTGAATACGGCCCGCACACGTACTGGTGAACCGCTTAGAGGATCTAAGCCTGTCCAGGAACCGCAGTGCGAGGCGGACCGTCCATGCTAATAAACCCTATTGGTTTCATAGGGCGACAGGGCTTGAGATGTCATTTCATCTCAATGTCGGGTAAAAGTCCCACAGAATTGGAAGCAACGTCTCCAAAATGACCTTTACAGTGTTGACGGCGCGTTAAACCTCAAATCAAACAAAACAATCAAGCATAATTTTCAAATGTGATACATTATCCTATCAACAAATTAATTCTGAAGGTCCAGGACAATAATTAAGGAATTCTGTTTCTTTTTCTTTGGGATAAAAAAAAAATTGTAAGACCAAAGTGGAAAGGGCATAATTGTATTTACCTTTAAATTGCATCACGAAAACGCGCCTGTATAATTTTGACCCCCTTGAACCCAACTTTCATATAATTAAACTGGGGTTTACAGTGGTATACCTTATTTTCCTTATTTCTGCTCTAAAATATAGATTGTGGGTACTCGTTAGAACCGCCTCGATGAGGCGGTTCTAAAGAGTACCCACAATCTTTATTTTGAGCAGAAATAAGCAAAATATCCCAATTTTTCATCTGAAAATTTTCATTTTTACAATGTACATGTAGTTGTATAGGTGTGTTTTCGTAATGGGTCACGTAACCAAGCCAACACTAAATTAGGATCTATGACAACTCACCGACGGACAATCGGCCGACACGACGCTTCACCGACAACAGGTCGACGACAGCAATTAAGAAAAATCATCGAAACTCGCCGACACTCAAACCGACACTCATACCGACACTCAACGACACTCGCCGACATTTGTTTTTCCTTGTTCATGTGTTTATAAAACTACGCCCTTAATGTCCGTCATGCTTGAAAGCAGCTTTTGGCATTAGTTTCCACTCTATCATGAAAACGCGCCTATATAATTTTGACCCCACTGAACCCCACTTTTATATAGTAAAACTGGGGTTTACAGGGGTATGATTTATTTTTCTTATTTCTGTTCTTAATATAAATTGTGGGTTTCCGTTAGAACCGTTCTAACGAGTAACAACAATCTATATTTTAGAACAGAAATAAGAAAAATACCACCATTTTTCATCTTAAAATTTTCGATTTTTCCGCAGAAAAGTTTACAATGTATTTGTATATGCATGTTTTCATAATCTCACCCTGGTGATGGCGCCTTGTGCAGCAGAAGGGAGTTTCATTCACTATCCTGGATGTTTTTAGTTTGGCCAGATCGGGCAGCATCCTTCAGTCATCAACGTGCCGAAAAGAAGAATAAACAGATTTGTATCAGTTTATTAGTCTCTGTAGACTGAATAATAATAATAATAATAATAATCAAAAACCTGTTCTGTCTGTGATTTAGTGAAAGAAACTTCATTCATCGCAAATCAATTTTCAATAATAAATATTCGCTTTTGTCGGTGTTTGTTTGTTTGATTTTAGGTTTAACGTCCCCGTCAACGCTGTAAAGGTCATTTTGGAGACGTTGCTTCCAATTTTGTGGGACTTTTACCCGACATTGAAATGAAATGACATCTCAGCCCTGTCGCCCAATGAAACCAATAGGGTTTATTAGCATGGACGGTCAGCCTCGCACTGCGGTTCCTGGACAGGCTTATATCCTCTAAGCGGTTTACCAGTACTAGTGTGCGGGCCGGATTCAGCTCTGCGTGGAAACATCATGCAGCCCATATATTTCTTCAAGCTCCTATGGGCGGGGGCCGTTTTGTCAGTGAGTTGTCACGTCGGCGAGCTGTCGGTGATTTTTTGGTGTCGAGGGATTTTCGTCGTCTAGCCTGATATCTGCTATGTGATTGTTGTTTTGCCAAGTATGAGCAAATATATGAAAAAATGCTATTCATTTAAAATAGTTCATAGTTTCAGCCTCTAATTTCGGCCCCGCCCATTGGGGCTTGAAGAAATTATTGGGCTGCATGATGCTTCCACGCAGAGCGGAAACCGATCCGCATACGAGTACTGGTAAACCGCTTAAAGGATCAAAGCCTGCCCAGGCAAAGCGGTGCGAGTCGGACCGTCCCTGCTTATAATCCTTATTGGTAATATTGGGCGGCAGGGCATGAGGTCATTCATCTCAATGTCGGGTAAAAATCCCACAAAATCGGAAGCAACGTCTCCAAAATGACCTATATAGTGTTGACTGAAATCAAACAAACAAACAAAAACCTTCCTTTTTCAGTGGTGTGGAATCAAATCTGTTAACTCTGACCATTTTATTATAGTGGCCCCCGCCAAGAAATATATGGGCTGCCTGATGCTTCTACGCAGAGCTGAATCCGGCCCGCACACTAGTACTGGTAAACCGCTTAGAGGATCTAAGCCTGTCCAGGAACCGCGGTGCGAGGCGGACCGTCCATGCTAATAAACCCTATTGGTTCAATGGGCACAGGGCTTGAGATGTCATTTCATCTCAATGTCGGGTAAAAGTCCCACAAAATTGGAAGCAACGTCTCCAAAATGACCTTTACAGTGTTGACGGGGACGTTATACCACAAATCAACCAACCAACTGACCATTTTATGCCCCTTTACTCAAAGGTTAGGGGGCATATCTATCACTGGGCGACAGCTGTCGGCTCGAGCAATGTCGGGTAAAAGTCCCACAAAATTGGAAGCAACGTCTCCAAAATGACCTTTACAGTGTTGACGGGGCGTTAAACCTCAAATCAATCAATCAAATCAATTCAGTCTAATTTAGAGCGAGGATCTGTGGGGAAGGGGTTAATGTACACGAGCTTTTTTGTTTGTTTGAACTGATGTTTTACCCTATACCCAACACCTCAAGCGCCACCGCATGGTCTATATGTAGGGACGGTCCGACTCGCATCACTTTGCCATGTGCGGCTGTTGTACCGTGTGCGGTGGGTTTCAGCACTGCGTGGAAGCATGTGCGGTCGGTTTCAGCACCTGCGTGAAAGCATGTGCGGTCGGTTTCAGCACTGCGCGGAAGCATGCATGGAATGACGAATCGACTGCAATCGTCGCATGAAATGTCAGATCTTGCTTTAGAGTTTGGAGATCAATCAATACACGCAAACGACTTTGAAACAGACACAGGAAACCGCCAGCTTTCAGCGGCGCGTTGCTGAAGCCTTTGAAGACTTTGATGGTTGTCGGCGAATGATGTGGGTTTTACATCGCTTGTCATCAGACTGTCACTTGTGATGATTTTGCATTTATAAAGAGACATTTTTTTTTTTTTTTTTTTGACAAACTTTAAATATTTATTATTAGAAATCCACGAAGGACATGAATTGTGTAATTAAAATAAACAACTAAAGATCAGTTTTGTATCCAAGGAGGGGGTTGTTTGAACTGAGGTTTTAAGTCCCCGGTTGCGGCGAATTCTGTGGGACTTTTACCCGACAATGAGACATCCAAACAAACCAAAAGGGTTTACATGCAGGGAAGGTCCGAACCCACACCCCTTAAGCGGTTTACCATGTGATCTTCGTGGGAGATCTATTTCTTCAAGCCCCAACGGGCGGGGTTTCCAATTCCAAGCTTTGAAAAATGGATTGTGGTATTCATATTTATTGAACAAGGAAAATATTACTTTATCTATTCATCATCATCATCATCATCATCACCATCACCACACACACGTTGTACGATTCTATGCATATTAACCCTTTTGGTTGGATTGGGATCACTGTTTGGTAAAAGTCCCAGAAAATAGGAAGCAACGGCTCCGAAATGACCTAAATAGTGTTGGCGCGGACGTTAAACCTCAAATCAAACACGCACGCACGCACACACACACACACACACACACACACACACACACACACACACGACATTTTCAGAGTCACGGACAGCAGAATTATCAAATGAATACCGGTAGACTTTTTCGGCGACAGACAGAAAAGTCCGACAAACAAATCTCATCTCAAAAACATTTTTCCAATTTGCACTCCAAACATGGTTTATGTGTACTCGTTAGAACTACCTCTAACGTTTAACGTCTCCATGGTCCCACGGACTTTCTCCATAGTGGCACTGCAAGACGTGTGTGGGTGCAAAGTCACCGAACCGCGAAATATAGGTCAAGGTCAAACCTGGATGCTTGCTTTTAAAGTTGTCATCCCTGGATGCAAATTTTAATGAATTTCATACAAGAAATGGACTTAATTGTTAAGGTGAACTGTAGTTGACACAATTAAAAAGTCAGTTAACCATGAAATATAGGTCAAGGTCAAATATGGATGCCTGCATTGAAATTCTCATCCCTAGATGTAAGTCTGTACGAAGTATCATTAATGCTTCAGAAATGGACTTGTACATTACGGTGAACGCTAGGGTAGTCGCAATAGTTACCACAGTCGGTGAACCATGAAATGTAGGCCAATGTCAAATATGGATGCTTACCATTTCTAGATGCAAGTCTGCACCAAATAACATAAATGAAGCTCTTATAGGTTCAAACGTGTGCTCACAATCTATATTTTGAGAAGTAAAAAACAAAAAACAAAAAAAAAAACACAATCTTTCATCAATTTACAGTGTATTTGAATAGGCGCGTTTTCGAAAGTAATGAACCCCGTTTTGACGAGAACCCCTAACCATTTTAACATTTAGAAAACATGCCTATTCAAATACATTGTACATTTTACTGTCGAAAAAAAAAAAAAACACTAAAATTTTAAGTAGATTGTGGGTACACAATCTATATTAGAGCAGAGTCCTCACAATCTATATTTTAGAGCAGAAGTAAGAAAAACAAGGTTTACCCCTGTAAACTCCATTTTTACTTTATAAAAGTGGGGTTATTATAAAGGCGTGTTTTCGTCATCAACTTGCTTTTTTCTTCAACAACCACCTCATTGAAGTAGCAAGCACCAACCGACAATCTACTGTAAATTTCCGCTATCATGACCAGCAAAAATTAAGAATGCATTACGAAAACACGCCTATACAAATACATTGTATTTTTTACCACCGACACATCGAAAATGTTAAGTTGAGAAATTGTGATATTTTTCTTATTTATCCTCAAAAGGTAGATTGGGGTACACGTTAGAACCGCCTCATCATATTTTCTTGTAGAACTAAGATATCAATCACGAAAACAAGCCTGTATGATTTTGACCTCCTTGAACCCCACTTTTATTTTAATAAAACGCGGGTTTACAGGGGCAAACCCTATTTTCTCTTATTTCTGCTTTCAAATATACATTGTTGGTACTCGTCAGAACCGCCTCAACGAGTCTATATTTTGAGCAGAAATAAGAAAAATACCGCAAGTTTTCATCTTAACATTACGAAAACACGCCTATACAAATGCATTGTAACCTTAACCGTCGAAAACGATTTTTTCAGGATGATAAATTGTGATATTTTTCTTATTTCTGCTCAAAATATAGATTGAGGGTACTCGTTAGAACCGCCTCATCGAGTACCCACAAACAATATCCAAGAGCAGAAATAAAGAAAAATAAGGCTTGCCCTGTAAACCCCAGCCTTTTCTATATAAAAGTGGGGTTCAAGGGGGTAAAAATTATATAGGCTTGTTTTCGTGATGAGAAAAAAATAAACTTCACTTGGGATTTACATGTTCATTTCCAGACTTGTTTACGTGAGGAATAGTGACTGCGCATGAACAAATATAAGAAACTTAATGTGTACCAGTGGTCCCACATTCCCTGTATGAAAAGGTTTTGGGTCAATCGGTCCCATTGCGACAAATATATTGTATATTACCACTTTTTCAGAATTGTTCATATTTCTGCTCAAAATATGGACTGTCTATGTTTTTAAGCAGAAATAAGAAATATTATGTATACCCCTATAAACCCCCGTTTTACTGTACAAAAGTGGGGTTCATGGGGTCAAAATCGTGATAATCCGTGGTCACGAGAAAACCAGTCTTCGGGTCTTGCTAAAACAGGTCTTAAAATATTTAGATATAGAAACGGGTGGACACGCAGGCTAATCTTGCAAATGGCAAAGCATGTTTTTTTTTTTTTTTTTTTTTTTCGTGGCTCAAAACTTTTCTGTAAGCCCTGTCACACTGAAAAAGAGCAAATTCTTTCCTTCAAGAGTTGACCCCTATTGACATTGGAGCCAAACATGATTTTACAGGAATTGCCTCCCATGAAGGTCTACCCATATCACAAAAAGAAGCTGCGCCCAGCGGAGACTCAGACCAGCATGAGCATCAGCACAGTCGGTGTGATTGCCGTTGAATATTTTTATTGCGGCGAAAAAAAAAAAAATGAAAATGCAACCAATATCAATAAATATCAATAAATAGGATAATCAATAAAGGCACCCAATGTGTATTAGTTTCATTTAATGTGAAAATAGAAATATACATTATTTTTTTTTTTTTTTGAAAAAAAAAAAAGAAAAAGAAAGAAAGAAAAAAAAAGGCCGCTCTTTATCTGACTTTTCCTGAATTGGGTCACATCTTTCAACGCATGATTTAATTTCGCTAATGTAGGCGGTGCTAAACAATCACCAAAAACACCCCATATTATCGGATTAGGTCATGTCAATCAAACCGATCCTAATTTGCATGCACTTCACCCAATCAGCACACACCAATTAAATTACGCCGTTGAAACAATGTCAGACACCTGCTTATATACTGGCACAGTCGCATTACGAGTCATAAAAAAAAAATTGCTGCATTATACCGTTATAATAGTAACCATTGAACAGAATTCTAGTTTTTACCATGGATTGCAACTACAATACATTCCAGGATTATTTTGGACTTTCAAACATTGCATGGAACTTAGATGATCTTGAAAACTTAGTGCCTAAAGCTGTGTGCTCCATTGAAGAAAGTGATGAACTCAGCCTGTGTATCAATCTTAGGGAAACTGTCAGTTGTGATCCGCTTGAAATGATACGTTCAGATGCACATGAAGATTTCCAAAGAAACGGTGTGGAGACTGACTTGGATGAGTTAGACATTTATCAGAGTCAGCTTCGTGAACGTTCAGTTGAAGTGACGGAAAACCCCGTCCTTCAGGAATATTTGGCGTCTAAACGACAGAAAAACAAAAAAGCCAAGAAAGTATGTGTGTTCTGTAAAAATAATGGAGAACAGCCAGAAATCTACTCATCTCATGTTCTGAAAGACAGTGAAGGACGTATACTGTGTCCCATTTTAAGAAAGTATGTGTGTCCATTGTGCGGTGTCTCTGGAGATGTTGCCCACACAATTCGCTACTGTCCAAAGAATGAAGGGAACTTCTCTAGCATCGCGCTGCACAAGACCAACAGAATTGCCACAGGCAAGAAGCGAAACAGTTTCAAACATTAGAATTCGTACAAAAAACAACAACAAACATTCCAGTGGATTAACTGTGAAATTGACATGAAGAACGCTTCTCATCATGATAAAATAATCCGTTATTTCTTATCTCAAAATTGAATATTCGTTGTAGTGCTCGTTAGAACCGCCGCACTGAGGCGATTCTAACGAGTACCCACAACCTATGCCTTTGAACAGTGATCGATAAAATGTATACACCTGTAAATCCCAGTTTTCACTTAAAAGTGGGGTTTAGAGGGGTATTAATTTCACGGACTTTTTATCTCATTTTTTATAAACAAAACATTGTTACAGGATTAAATCTTTTAAAAATCAACTTCCGACCAATAGTGACACTTTTCTGAGTGGTATTTTTTCTGGATCATGTGACTGCAAAAAAGAACTTTATTATGAAATTCTACAACGTTTTATGTGATTATGAATCCCCAGCCTCTTTTACAGAATGTTTTCAGGATAATATGTATGTGTACTTTTCAGAACTTTCTTATTTTGCATCAGATACTTGTGGAAAAAATGCTGAAGAAAAATAAGATATAAACTTTAACTATTAATTGAGCCAGCGCACGACAACCTACAAAAAGACTGCGTGGATGCACAGGCCGATCCGAATCCTAGTTGGGCGTACAGTCTTATTGTATGTCTGTCATGGGCTGGCTCAAATAAGAAAAACAAACTTTAACTACAGAATTATATTTTACCATGGAATAATTACCCTTTTACCGTGGAATCATTGAATTTTGCCAAGGTTTTCTAATTACATTTATAATAAACTTTATTATTGAAAAATTTTATGATAAAATTTTTTTACTACAAAGCAAGTCATGGTTCAGTTTGTAGTTTGTGGAAACGAGAATATTTTAGACCAATCCTGCTTATTTCTCTAAACCAAAACAAAACAAGTATGTTGTGGGCATCTGTTACAGGCACCTTCTTGGAACTTAACAAGTACCCACAACATACATTCCAAATATTCTCTATTTCTTAAGCTATAATATCACTTTTAAGCCCTTTTCTACATTTTATTTGCAAATATGGTCCATAAGCTACAGATAAGGTGCTTGTTTCCATCCGAAAAGTTCGGACATTTTTCTTACTTCTGAATGAAATCAAGAAAAATATGTTGTGGGTACTCATTATAAGCCTTGTCAAGGCGCTTCTATTGAGTGTCCACAACATGTTTTTATGCAGAATAATTTGTGGCTACCCCATGGGGCTTACGGTACATTTACATGGATTTGGATCCATAGCTGATCCATTCACCTTATTTGCATTACCGCTGGTTCCTAGTCTGAAGGTTATCATTGTTGGAAAAACCGGTAACCAGACCCCCTGAAAGGTCAGGGGGGTCTGGTTACCGGTTTTTCCAATATTGACAGTGTGCAAGCTGGGAGCAAGCAAATAATGCAAATATGGTGAATAGCCTTGGATGAGGATGTCAAGAATTATTAAGGGATGTTTTTCCTTATGCTGCATCAAAATATAGTTGTGGGTACTTGTTGGAATTGCCTCATTGAGACAGTTCTAACAAATACCCACAACATACATTGAATTTAACTTGAGACAACAAATAAGGAAAAGTTACCCATTAATTATATTTTCATTACAAAAACACGCCTATACAAATACATGGAAGCTTTTATCGTACAAAAAATGAAATTTAAAGATAAAAAGTTGATTTTGTCTTATTTCGGCTCTAAAATGTAGATTGTGGGTACTCGTTCGAGACGGTTCTAATGAGTACCCACGATCAATATTTTAGGGCAGAAATAAGAAAAATAAGGTTACCCCTGCAAACCCCAGTTTTACTATATAAAAGTGAGAGTCTGCAGGGTTGAAAGGGCTAAGTACACCACAACCTCATTTTAACATGGTTCATTATAACTCATTTGTGGATATAACATGGTTTCTAGATGAATCCCAAAAATGTATAGATTATATAGAAAAATGACCATATTTTTCTATACAATCTATACATTTTTGTTTGGATATAACACAGTTGTTTAGCTAATACTTTTTCTGCTATGGACCCTTTAATAGTGTTAAAAAGAAGTATTGGTGTATGTCAAGACTAGGAGTATTTCATAGCTCATAGATAAGGCATTTTTTCATCTGAAAAGTACTGATATTTTTCTTATTTCTGCATGATTACATGTTGTGGGTACTCATTAGAAGTGCCTTGCCAAGGCAGTTCTAATGAGTTCCCACAGCATAATGTTTACATGCAAGATTAACCCTTATCTTGCTGTTCACGACAACCCCTATTATTTCAAACAGTGTAGATCCAGATCAGATGGCTTCTTCTGATCTGGATCTACACTGTTTGGCATTTAGCTTGTGAATTCGTAGCAATACATTACATCAAGTAATTTGATTGGTTTATAGACAGAAATGGGTGTGGCTAAAATGAATATTCAGCAAGAGAAGGGTTAAGAAAAATAAATGTGGCTACCACCTCTGGGGCTACTTTTCTTATTTCATGTTAGAGCTTGAAACTTTTGGAAGTTGCTTGTTAGAATCACCTTGACATATTCACCCTATTTGCATTATCTGCTGGTTCCTAGTCTGAAAGTGTTGGAAAAACAGGTAACCACACCCCCCTGACCTTAAAGGTCAGGGGGGTCTGGTTACCTGTTTTTCCAATATTGACAATGTACAAGATGGGGGCCAGCAAATAATGCAAATATGGTGAATGGGCGATTCTGATAATACCCACATCATATGCTTTAGCCTTAAATGAAGAATCCAAAATTAAGAATCCCAAAATATTAATCAACACAACTCCTCTTTGGACATTTATCTACTTTTTTGTCAACCAGTTTCTGTTGTTGAAAGTCATTGTTGCAAACAGTGTGAACCCAGATCAGAGGAGCAGTCTGATCTGGGTCCACGCTGTTTGTCTGTAATGTATGCAAAATTATTTCCAAAAAGTTTGCAAGATTCAGCAGATGCCATACAGACAACATATTTAGATGTGGTTTTTCTGGGCATCCCTGCTTCAAAGACTACAACCGTTTTTCACCAGCCTTTGAGGCTGCTGACAACAGGCTGTCATCCTTGTTTTTATTTGGAAAACACAGTAAATAATAATATATACCCTGTAAATCCTACATTTCTGGAAATAGAAGGGTTAAAGGGCTTCTTATTTATTTATGCCCATAACATAGATTTGCTCACTGTAAATACCAAATTTTTGTTCTGAGCAAAAATAAAAAACAAACAATGAAGAAAAACATTAAATTATGGTGTTAAATTTGCATTCTATCTACTTGCTGTAAATGCCCAGATGCATGCTTGCTTACATTTATCATGTATTCATGAAATATTTTAAGGTACAGCACAACTTCTCCCAATTATTCTACATATTTTATATGTTCTTAAATGTGCTTTTAGAAATGGCTGAAATATGAATATTCAGTTGACATATCTTATAACTTCAGATAAAGGGGAATATTAAGGAAGATCTATTTTTTGGAGTAGAAATAAGAAATTACATAGCCTCCAGAAACTTTTGCTATATAAAAGTGAGGTTTATGGGGGCCAGAAGTATTAAGGCTTGCCTTGATGTGAAGGATACACTGTGGGTACTTGTTGGAATTGCCTCATCAAGGCGATTCCAACAAGTACCCACAAAACAGAAGTTTCATAAAATACCCTTTATCCTTGCTTATTCCCCTTGCATGGAGCTTAAATAACTGTAAATAAAATCAGGAGGAAATTTTAACCCTTACAGCGCTGCACCATGTAAATTTTAAGAGTATATTGCAATTTTATTTTTTAAATTTTCATTGTAAATATGGCTTGACATAACATGAACATTCACGTGTTATGTAAGGCCTTATTTTCTCTGAAAACTAAATAAAAATGAAAAATGGTGACTGTAAATGTCATAATTAGCAGTTTAAGGGTTAACCAATTGAATTTTAAGTAGTTTTGTATCATAACAATCACCAATTAATGATGTACATACACTGTGATTAAAAGTGCTTATTAATGGTTATTCACAAAATATAATTTCTACAATCATGCTGTGTTACTTTTCTCTCTTTAACCCCTTTGTATACTAGTGGACTCTTCCATTGCAATATGTAGGAAAAGTCCATTTGTCATATAAGAGGTGTCAGGCCTATTTTTTCATTTTTATTTTTTGACAGAAAATTCTGTAAGGAAATAGTGCAGGCCCTGATAAGAGGGCGCATTCCACGGCGTCTGATCTTGACCTGCTCTTTTGCCAGGTACCCCTTTAGGAGTTTCCCCGCATGCAATGGGTTAAAATTCCATTCCCAGTGACTAGATATTTGCCCATTTATATTCTCGCAACCAAATATTGTAAATCCGAAGAACTTTTAAACAGCATCTTAAAAGATTATGAAAATTTCTATTCTTTTTTATTTCATTATTCCTTTTCTCAGAGACTAAAGGAACAAGGAAATGAAAAAGAAAATAGATTTCTAAACCTAATTTCATGGCCAGAAATAGGTGTCTAGGTATATTAACCTTTGTCCTGCAGAATAGATTGTGCAAACACCCAAATCAAATTACTTCTTAAATTAATACTTAACCCTTATCTTGCTGTTCACGACAACCCCTATCTTTGCAAACAGTGTAGATCCAGATCTGATCAGGATCTACACTGTTTGGCATTCAGTTTATGAATTTGTAGCAATAAATTACATCAAATAATTTGATTCGTTGAGAGACAGAAATGGGTGTGGCTTAAATAAATATCCAGCAAGATAAGGGTTAAATTCTACTCTAAATGACAAACTGTGGATCCAGATCATTTGGATCACAGATACTTGGGGCCTTGAATCAGGTGAGTGATCATGGTCCGAACTGATCTCTTGAAGTTCGGTTTTTGCACAGTTTTTCCATAGTAAACATTGCTGAGCACTAGCCTAACCTGTTTAAAAAGCTTAATCATGTCTAGAAAGCTTACAAATAAAAGGAGTTGTGATGGCTATATATATATATATCCATCACAACTACTTTCATTGACATAAGATTTTTGAACAGGTGCTCAGTCATGTTTAACCGTGGGGAAAACTGTGCAAAAAATCGAATCTCAAAAGGTCAGTTCGGCCTATGATCACTTACCTGAGTCCAGGCCCCAAGTATCTGTGATTTGGATCTACAATTTGCTAATGTAGGGTGGCTATGTTCAGCTGGACAAGGGATAAAATACTGATCACCAGTCATATAAATGACCAGGGTTGGAAAATTCCACTCATCCACTCGCCTTGAAGGGAGGATACCCTATTTAATTTGCAGAAACCTACATGCCCTATGTCATGCAGGAAAAGTAGAATTTTGAAGAATTTTCCAGCCCTGTAAATCCCTGCTCTCCCATCCCTGGACTCTCTGGAGGCTGGTGTATGTGTGCACATGACTTTTTTGTCTGCTGGACCAAACAAATTTTGGCGCCTGCCTGAACGAAAACAAGGAAAAATTCTCTCCCTGGCAAACAGAACTTTCAGCAGAGCTTGTGAGATAATCATTGTTTATTGAGGTGAAGTGACATGGTTTTGCTACTATTCACCTTATTTGCATTATCTGCTGGTTCCTTGTCTGAAGGTTATCCGTGTTGGAAAACAGGTAACCAGACCCCCCTGACCTTGAAAGGTCAGGGGGGTCTGGTTACCTGTTTTTCCAATATAGACAATGTGCAAGCTGGGAGCCAGCAAATAATGCAAATATGGTGAATGAAAACAAAACTGTGTAAGGCACTGAAATGTCATGCTATGGCAGCATCTGATTTATCTACTCATCACGAAAACACGCCTATATAGTTTTGACCCCATTGAACCCCACTTTAATATAGTAAAACTGGGGTGTCCGGGGGTATACCTTATTTTTCTTATTTCTGCTCTAAAATATAGATTGTGTGTACTCGTTAGAACCGCCTCGATGGTTAGAATAATCTCGTTGGGGCAGTTCTAACAAGTACCCGCCACATGTTTTATAGGAGAAATAAGATTTATTCTTGGGAAATTCCTTACAAAAACCCACTTTTCTCTCTATAAATGTGAGGTTTACTAGAGATCTTATAGCCCCTGGAAAGAGGGGTTATCCACTTATTTTTTTATCCCCCGCCGAAGGCGGAGGGATATAGTTGTGGCGTTGTCCGTCCGTCCGTCCTTCCGTCCGTCCTTCCGTCCGTCCTTCCGTCCGTCCGTCACACTTTGTCCGGAACCGTTTCTCAGCAACTATTGCATGGAATTAAATGAAACTTGAAATAAATATGTATTATTATGCTGTGGTGATGCACGCGCAATTTTTTTTCGGATTGACTTTTTACATCCAGAGTTATGGCCCCTTGAATGATTGAAATTCTGGATTTTTCGTCGTCTCACTTTGTCCGGAACCGTTTCTCAGCAACTATTGCATGGAATTAAATGAAAATTGAAATAAATATGTATTATTATGCTGCAGTGATGCACGCGCAATTTTTTTTCGGATTGACTTTTTACATCCAGAGTTATGGCCCCTTTAATGATTGAAATTCTGGATTTTTTCGTCATCTCACTTTGTCCGGAACTGTTTCTCAGCAACTATTGCATGGAATTAAATGAAACGTGAAATAAATATGTATTATTATCCTGCGGTGATGCACGCGCAATTTTTTTCTGGATTGACTTTTTACATCCAGAGTTATGGCCCCTTAAATGATCGAAATTCTGGATTTTGCGTCGTCTCACTTTGTCCGGAACCGTTTCTCAGCAACTATTGCATGGAATTAAATGAAACTTGAAATAAATATGTATTATTAGGCTGTGGTGATGCACGCACATTTTTTTTCCGGATTTACTTTTTACATCCAGAGTTATGGCCCCTTAAATGATTGAAATTCTGGATTTTTCGTCATCTCACTTTTTTGTCCGGAACTGTTTCTCAGCAACTATTGCATGGAATTAAATGAAACTTGAAATAAATATGTATTATTATGCTGTGGTGATGCACGCACAATTTTTTTTCGGATTGACTTTTTACACCCAGAGTTATGGCCCCTTAAATGATTAAAATTCTGGATTTTTCGTCGTCTCACTTTGTCTGGAACCGCTTCTCAGCAACTTGCATGGAATAAAATGAAACTTGAAATAAATATGTATTATTATGCTGCCGTGATGCACGCGCAATTTTTTTTTCTCAATTTTGGCCAGATATATTTTCTTGCCATTCTACACGAAAAACCCATTCGGCGGGGGATATCAATTCAACGAATGTGCTTGTTTTTCTTATTTCTGCACTAGAATATACATTGTGGATACTCATTAGAAGTGCCTCAGCAATTAATGCGCTTTTTTCATCCGAAATGACTGAACATTATTTCTTATTTCTGCACGAAAACATTCAATGCATTGTGTGTACTTATTAGAAGTGCCGCACTGAGGTGCATCTAATGAGTGCTCACTACCTGTTTTCATGCAGAAATCAGAAAAATAATTTGTGGATAGCCCCTCTGGGTTGTTCATATGTATGCCAGAATAACTTAGATCAGCCACTGCACAACACGGTGTGTGTGTGTGTGTGTGTGTGTGTGTGTGTGTGTGTTTTCACATATTTCAAGCAGATTGTTAATCAGAGGCAAAAACTGGGGTGTGGAGAAACCAGCAGACAATATCCATTACGAAAACACGCCAATAAAATACATTGTAAACATAACCGCCGAAAAAAAAACACACGAACATTTTAAGATGAAAAATTGTAATATTTTTCTTATTTCTGCTCAAAACTTGTGGGTCCGCCTCGATGAGGCGGTTCTAAAGAGTACCAACAATCTGTATTTTAGAGCAGAAATAAAAATAAGGTATACCCCCTGTAAAACTAGGGTTCAAGGGGGTCAGAATTATATAGGCGTTGTCGTTATCAAAGTAATGACAGCACTGGTGGGTTGATTGTCTTTGAGTGTAGGCTGGGAAGGTGACATACTATTAGCATTTTGAAAGAGCGTTTTGCCGCATCTGATCCATACATTACTGCACTGAAAACCAACAGTATAGACCCTGATCAGACATCACATTCTGTGGTGCCTGATTTTGGTTTACACTGTTTGCCTAACTCAACAGTCAAGATTATAAACTTGTCCCCGCCTATAGGGGCTTGAAGAAATATATGGGCTGCATGATGCTTCCACGCAGAGCTGATTCTGGCCCGCACACTAGTACTGGTAAACCGTTTAGAGAATCTAAGCCTGTCCAGGAACCGCAGTGCGAGGCGGACCGCCCATGCTAATAAACCCTATTGGTTTCATTGGGCGACAGGGCTTGAGATGTCATTTCATCTCAATGTCGGGTAAAAGTCCCACAAAATTGGAAGCAACGTCTCCAAAATGACCTTTACAGTGTTGACGGGGACGTTAAACCTCAAATCAAACAAACAAACAATCAAGATTATAAACCTCTTGCGCAACTCTGACCTCACATTGATATTATAGTTTTGTTTGTTTGTTTGTTTGATTTGAGGTTTAACGTCCCCGTCAACACTGTAAAGGTCATTTTGGAGACGTTGCTTCCAATTTTGTGGGACTTTTACCCGACATTGAGATGAAATGACATCTCAATCCCTGTCGCCAAATGAAACCAATAGGGTTTATTAGCATGGACGGTCCGCCTCGCACCGCGGTTCCTGGACAGGCTTAGATCCTCTAAGCGGTTTACCTGTACTAGTGTGCGGGCCGGATTCAGCTCTACGTGGAAGCATCATGCAGCCCATATATTTCTTCAAGCCCCTATGGGCGGGGGCTATGATATTAATAGTGAAGCTACTATTAGGTAGTCTTCAGCACTGAAGAGATTTGTGTAATTTTCAATTATTTACACTATATCCGTCCAGAGCTAGTACACATACGGCAATGATCCAAAGTATTGGGACAGACAGGTCTAGACCCAGATTAGACTGCTCCCAGGGGCAGTCTGAGCAGGGTCTACACTGCCATTCCGTATGCATCTTTTGAACTCTTTGCTGGATTATGAAACAAATTTGTTAAAATTTAAGGAGAATTCTGTCCCCCCACCAAGAGTGAGGGGGACATACTGTTTTTGCTACAGATCCTGTTTGTGTTGGTGTCGGCGTTGGTGTAGCTTGTTTGAAGCACTATATCTTCGAAGCTATTGATGGATTTTGACCAAACACACATGGTTAGGATTGGGGAAATAGCCAATAGGTTTTGATGGCATTGACCTTATTTTCAAGGGCACAAGCCCCCCCCCCCTCCCCTAAAAAAGTCAAATTTGGACCAAAATGCTTGTCTGCACGAATTGACGAATTTAGGTCAAACTTGGTACAGTGTATCGTTGCAGCCTACCGAAGATTTGTTTATATTTTGGTGAACGTGACCTTATTTTCAAGGCCCCCCCCCCCAAAAAAAAAAAAAACCTGAACAAATTGAAGACATTTTTACATACTTGGTACAATGTTTCAATGCAACCTTCGAATTTGGTGCCCTGGCCCTTTTTTAGGGCCCCGCACTGAAAGTGTGGGTGCCCTATAGTAATCACTCTGTCCGTCCGTCTGTCTGTCTGTCCGTACACACAAATGGATAGATAGGTGGCTATGAACTTGGACAGAATCAATGTAAGTCAATGAGAGAAAGTGCGATTTATTCCGTTAGACACATAAAAGGTCTGTTATGTGGTTAAAATTAGCCACCTAAGTATCAATCTTGCTCAAAATAGCCACATAAGTATCCATTTGTGAGAACGTCCGTCCGTCTGTCCGTCCACAAATTTTTTTATCCTCCATAACTTTTTATTATTCCTGGATGGATTTAAATATTACTTGGCATCATTCTGTCCGTCCGTCTGTCTGTCTGTCTGTCTGTCCGTCTGTCCGTCCACAAATTTTTTTATCCTCCATAACTTTCTTATTCCTGGATGGATTTAAATATTACTTGGCAGAAATGTTAACCATAATGTGATGGAGTGTTGCGCGCAAGACTCAGGTCCGTACCTCAAAGGTCAAGGTCATACTTAGAGGTTAAAGGTCAAAAAAGGGTCTTTCCTGTGTCCAATTAATAACTTTGTTATTATTCCTGGATGGATTTAAATATTACTTGGCAGAAATGTTAACCATAATGTGACGAAGTGTCACACGCAAGACCCACAGCCGTACCTCAAAGGTCAAGGTCATACTTAGAGATAAAAGGTCAAAAAAGCGTCTTTTTTATTGTGTCCAATCTATAACTTTCTTATACCTGGATGGATTTAAATATTACTTAGCAGAAATATTAACCATAATGTGATAGTGTGTCACGCGCAAGACCCAGGTCCGTACCTCAAAGGTCAAGGTCATACTTAGAGATGAAAGGAAAAAAAAAACGTCTTTTTTAACATCAACATTTTCCTACTCCTGATAGCGCTGCCGGGGCCCTAGTCAGTTTCACTGACAGCTCTAGTTTTTCAAGGGCATATGCCCCTCCCCAAAACTGTTTTGGACCAAGCATCGAATCATTGAAATTTTCGAGTCAAACTTTGTACATATTTCATAACAACCTACTTAACATTTGATTAGATATTTGGTGACCTTGACCTTATTTCCAAGGGCACAGGTTCCGAAAATGGTCACTTTTGGTTTGTCTGTATCTCATAAACGAATTGATGGAACTTGGTACAATATATCGTAGCAACCTACGAAAGAATTGAAAATAATTGGTGACCTTGGCCTCATTCTGAAGGTCACATGCTCCTGAATATGGTAAATTTGGCAAACGATGTACTCCTAGGACTGACGAGTTCAAGTTGGATTGTTATAATCCAAAACTTTTGGCTGTCAAGATATCTCTCATGGTCTGTGGTAATAGGACTCATAAAATAAGCACACACTGACTGCCACTGCTACCAGCCTGTGAGATTGCAATAGTTAAGCACTACAATTTAGCTGGGTCTGTGGAAACTGGCATCAGTTTACCTTTTGAATTACTTGCAAACAGTGCAGACTCTGATCCGTGTTCAGAGATCTAGGTGTCCACTGTTTAGGAATGTCTGTTTGAGGTCGATTATTTATCAATCAACCAATCAAGTTACATAGCTTCCCGAGAATTGTACCCATGACCAACTTTGCAGACGTGAGCAGGTTGATCTGTGTCCTCTCTGGCTGCAAATACCAGAAACAACAGCTTGTATTATGACACTGCTCATTTATGTATAATTTTCATTTTGAGACCATGACCCTTACATAAATTTATGAGTCCATTAGGGGTATATAAACAATTAAATTTTTTACCATACACCAAGTCAGTTTTAACCCATTCAGTACCAGAAACCCCAAAACGGGTACCCTGGCAAACAGTGCAGGCCCAGATCAGACGCCACAGAACGCGGCGTATGTTCAGGGCCTCCACTAATTGCTAAAATTTCAGTCATTTTCTAAAGAAATTTTGAGGAATACACAACCGGACACCCCTAAATTTCGAAATGGACTCCTGCTATATATAAGGTGGCCTCCATTTGGTACTAAAAGGGTTAATGAGGGATGAAATGAGCCGTCAACACTGTATAGGTAATTTTGGAGACGTTGCTTCTAATTCTGTGGGACTTTAACCCGCCATTGAGATGTAATGACATCTCAATCCCTGTCGCCCGAAAAAAACAATAGGGTTTATAAGCATGGTCGGGCCGACACGCACCGTTTACCTGGGAAGCGGTTTACCAGTACTCGTGTGCGGGTCGGTTTCAGCTCTGCGTGGAAGCATCATGCAGCCCATCTATTTCCTCAAGCCCCGACGGGCGGGGCCATTTGATGAATAGAACATGTGATCAGTCATTTCCTAGAGGGTTTTTTGTCAGTCACAGGACTGAATGGCTTTTCTGCACCCTGTCTAATTTAACCCTTATCTTGCTGTTCACGGCAACGCCTATCTTTCCAAACAGTGTAGATCCAGATCAGATGGCTTCTGATCAGGATCTACGCTGTTTGGCATTCAGTTTATGAATTTGTAGCAATACATTACATCAAGTAATTTGATTGGTTGATAGACAGAAATGGGTGTGGCTTAAATGAATATTCAGCAAGATAAGGGTTAAGAGTTGATGAATGTTGGTCAAACTTGGTACATTAGAGATTGAAACAAACCAATATTTTATTAGATTCCGGTGTCTTGACTTTTTAGCTCACCTGGGCCGAAAAGGGAGCGTCTTCCGTAGTCCGTCCGTCCACACTTTTGACCAGTTATATCTCTGCAACCCACAGGCTGATCGCAACCATTTCTCATCTTAGGCATGCCTCTGGTGGGGCATTGATGACATTAGCTTTTTGTTCAAAATCGAACGAAAACTTTGGTTGCTTTGGCAACCACAAGGTCCCATAGACTTACAATGGGAAGATGCTTGTCATCACTGTAGCGCCTTCAGTCTTCATCTGATCTTTCTGAAACTTATATGTAAGGTGGCCGGAGATAAAAACCCAGATGAATTCGAAAACCGGCCAAGTTGGCCCATTAATCACGGAGTTACGTCCCCTTGATTGCCGAAAATGCCTATTTTTTACCTTGTTATCACCGTAGGTTCTTCAGTTTTGATCGGATCTTCTTGAAACTTACATACAAGTAAGTCAGGGTTAATAGCTCGGGTGAGATCGAAAACTCACAATGTCGGTTGATTACTCACGGAGTTATGTCCCCTACTTTGCTGAAAATGCTTATTTTTGACCTTGTCATCACCGTAGCCCCTTCAGTTTCCATCTGATCTTCTTGAAACTTACTTGTAAGTACGTCAAGGATAAAAGCTTGGATGAGTTCGAAAACTGATGAGGTCAGCCTATTTATCATAGAGTTACGCCCTATTGATTGCAGAAAATGCCTATTTATGACCTTGTCATCACCGTAACTCCTTCAGTTTTCATCACGACTTCTTGAAAATTACAAAAAGTAAGTCACGGGGAAAAAAGCTCTAAGGTGTTAAAACTAGCGATGTCGGTCTATAGGCGAGGTACTTTGATTTTTATGGTCAAACTAATTCCTTGAGAAATTCTTTTAACACCAAAACACAGGGCTATGTTATATTAATTATTCTAACACAGCGCGCCTATATAGTCAATGGAAAATAACTGTGTTTTATTCTACAACAAATCACAGCTCGGAAGAGCGTGACGAGTGACGTCATTAAAACTGCAAATTTATGACGTCACTAGTCAATTTCCTTGACGTTGGACGGTGTAACGTCATTTTCTCGCATCGAAAACGTTAGAAAAGGATACAAATGCATGTGTTTCAGTCGATAATTTTAGCGGGATTTCTTCTAACAATGGCGAAAAGTTGTGAGAATTTGAAGGAAACAAGAGCATTATTGCCGAGTTTCAGCGTGTTAGAATCGAAATAGATCAGCTCTAGCCTGTGATTTGTTAGGTAATAAATCACAGTTTGTCGGTCAGTTGTAAGTAGACAAATCACGCGCGCTACGCGCTCGTGATTTGTCTACATTACAACAGACCTCCAAACTGTGATTTATTACTCAACAAATCACAGTTAGAGCTGATCTATTTCTTAACCAAAAAAAAAAGTCCTCAAAAAATATCTGTGCCAGTTCTGAGAAAATTAGGATTTAATCCGCAGAAAAAGCATTATAAGTAATGGCCAGATAACAGCACCTTACGGCTGTAAGGCTCCTCACGCGCAAACAAATGACGTCATCAAAAACAAAACTTACGTCAGAAATTGATAAAGGCCGACTTTCTACAATCTATTTTTTTTTTAATAAATGCCTTTTATATTTTCCTTGTATGCTATTGATAAACAAAACCTATGTTCAAGTTGTAAGAATAAACATTTTTTTTTTTGGTCGGAAAATACATTGTCAATGTCTCGTGACAAAATTTAATTTATGGAAGCACATTGGTGCCATCTGAATGAAATGAATTAATATCGTAAATATGTTGGTTGGTTGGTTGATTTGAGGTTTAACGTCCCCGTCAACACTGTAAAGGTCATTTTGGAGACGTTGCTTCCAATTTTGTGGGACTTTTACCCGACATTGAGATGAAATGACATCTCAATCCCTGTCGCCAAATGAAACCAATAGGGTTTATTAGCATGGACGGTCCGCCTCGCACCGCGGTTCCTGGACAGGCTTAGATCCTCTAAGCGGTTTACCTGTACTAGTGTGCGGGCCGGATTCAGCTCTACGTGGAAGCATCATGCAGCCCATATATTTCTTCAAGCCCCTATGGGCGGGGGCTATGATATTAATAGTGAAGCTACTATTAGGTAGTCTTCAGCACTGAAGAGATTTGTGTAATTTTCAATTATTTACACTATATCCGTCCAGAGCTAGTACACATACGGCAATGATCCAAAGTATTGGGACAGACAGGTCTAGACCCAGATTAGACTGCTCCCAGGGGCAGTCTGAGCAGGGTCTACACTGCCATTCCGTATGCATCTTTTGAACTCTTTGCTGGATTATGAAACAAATTTGTTAAAATTTAAGGAGAATTCTGTCCCCCCACCAAGAGTGAGGGGGACATACTGTTTTTGCTACAGATCCTGTTTGTGTTGGTGTCGGCGTTGGTGTAGCTTGTTTGAAGCACTATATCTTCGAAGCTATTGATGGATTTTGACCAAACACACATGGTTAGGATTGGGAAAATAGCCAATAGGTTTTGATGGCATTGACCTTATTTTCAAGGGCACAAGCCCCCCCCTCCCCTAAAAAAGTCAAATTTGGACCAAAATGCTTGTCTGCACGAATTGACGAATTTAGGTCAAACTTGGTACAGTGTATCGTTGCAGCCTACCGAAGATTTGTTTATATTTTGGTGAACGTGACCTTATTTTCAAGGCCCCCCCCCCCCCCCACCAAAAAAAAAAAAACCTGAACAAATTGAAGACATTTTTACATACTTGGTACAATGTTTCAATGCAACCTTCGAATTTGGTGCCCTGGCCCTTTTTTAGGGCCCCGCACTGAAAGTGTGGGTGCCCTATAGTAATCACTCTGTCCGTCCGTCTGTCTGTCTGTCCGTACACACAAATGGATAGATAGGTGGCTATGAACTTGGACAGAATCAATGTAAGTCAATGAGAGAAAGTGCGATTTATTCCGTTAGACACATAAAAGGTCTGTTATGTGGTTAAAATTAGCCACCTAAGTATCAATCTTGCTCAAAATAGCCACATAAGTATCCATTTGTGAGAACGTCCGTCCGTCTGTCCGTCCACAAATTTTTTTATCCTCCATAACTTTTTATTATTCCTGGATGGATTTAAATATTACTTGGCATCATTCTGTCCGTCCGTCTGTCTGTCTGTCTGTCTGTCCGTCTGTCCGTCCACAAATTTTTTTATCCTCCATAACTTTCTTATTCCTGGATGGATTTAAATATTACTTGGCAGAAATGTTAACCATAATGTGATGGAGTGTTGCGCGCAAGACTCAGGTCCGTACCTCAAAGGTCAAGGTCATACTTAGAGGTTAAAGGTCAAAAAAGGGTCTTTCCTGTGTCCAATTAATAACTTTGTTATTATTCCTGGATGGATTTAAATATTACTTGGCAGAAATGTTAACCATAATGTGACGAAGTGTCACACGCAAGACCCACAGCCGTACCTCAAAGGTCAAGGTCATACTTAGAGATAAAAGGTCAAAAAAGCGTCTTTTTTATTGTGTCCAATCTATAACTTTCTTATACCTGGATGGATTTAAATATTACTTAGCAGAAATATTAACCATAATGTGATAGTGTGTCACGCGCAAGACCCAGGTCCGTACCTCAAAGGTCAAGGTCATACTTAGAGATGAAAGGAAAAAAAAAACGTCTTTTTTAACATCAACATTTTCCTACTCCTGATAGCGCTGCCGGGGCCCTAGTCAGTTTCACTGACAGCTCTAGTTTTTCAAGGGCATATGCCCCTCCCCAAAACTGTTTTGGACCAAGCATCGAATCATTGAAATTTTCGAGTCAAACTTTGTACATATTTCATAACAACCTACTTAACATTTGATTAGATATTTGGTGACCTTGACCTTATTTCCAAGGGCACAGGTTCCGAAAATGGTCACTTTTGGTTTGTCTGTATCTCATAAACGAATTGATGGAACTTGGTACAATATATCGTAGCAACCTACGAAAGAATTGAAAATAATTGGTGACCTTGGCCTCATTCTGAAGGTCACATGCTCCTGAATATGGTAAATTTGGCAAACGATGTACTCCTAGGACTGACGAGTTCAAGTTGGATTGTTATAATCCAAAACTTTTGGCTGTCAAGATATCTCTCATGGTCTGTGGTAATAGGACTCATAAAATAAGCACACACTGACTGCCACTGCTACCAGCCTGTGAGATTGCAATAGTTAAGCACTACAATTTAGCTGGGTCTGTGGAAACTGGCATCAGTTTACCTTTTGAATTACTTGCAAACAGTGCAGACTCTGATCCGTGTTCAGAGATCTAGGTGTCCACTGTTTAGGAATGTCTGTTTGAGGTCGATTATTTATCAATCAACCAATCAAGTTACATAGCTTCCCGAGAATTGTACCCATGACCAACTTTGCAGACGTGAGCAGGTTGATCTGTGTCCTCTCTGGCTGCAAATACCAGAAACAACAGCTTGTATTATGACACTGCTCATTTATGTATAATTTTCATTTTGAGACCATGACCCTTACATAAATTTATGAGTCCATTAGGGGTATATAAACAATTAAATTTTTTACCATACACCAAGTCAGTTTTAACCCATTCAGTACCAGAAACCCCAAAACGGGTACCCTGGCAAACAGTGCAGGCCCAGATCAGACGCCACAGAACGCGGCGTATGTTCAGGGCCTCCACTAATTGCTAAAATTTCAGTCATTTTCTAAAGAAATTTTGAGGAATACACAACCGGACACCCCTAAATTTCGAAATGGACTCCTGCTATATATAAGGTGGCCTCCATTTGGTACTAAAAGGGTTAATGAGGGATGAAATGAGCCGTCAACACTGTATAGGTAATTTTGGAGACGTTGCTTCTAATTCTGTGGGACTTTAACCCGCCATTGAGATGTAATGACATCTCAATCCCTGTCGCCCGAAAAAAACAATAGGGTTTATAAGCATGGTCGGGCCGACACGCACCGTTTACCTGGGAAGCGGTTTACCAGTACTCGTGTGCGGGTCGGTTTCAGCTCTGCGTGGAAGCATCATGCAGCCCATCTATTTCCTCAAGCCCCGACGGGCGGGGCCATTTGATGAATAGAACATGTGATCAGTCATTTCCTAGAGGGTTTTTTGTCAGTCACAGGACTGAATGGCTTTTCTGCACCCTGTCTAATTTAACCCTTATCTTGCTGTTCACGGCAACGCCTATCTTTCCAAACAGTGTAGATCCAGATCAGATGGCTTCTGATCAGGATCTACGCTGTTTGGCATTCAGTTTATGAATTTGTAGCAATACATTACATCAAGTAATTTGATTGGTTGATAGACAGAAATGGGTGTGGCTTAAATGAATATTCAGCAAGATAAGGGTTAAGAGTTGATGAATGTTGGTCAAACTTGGTACATTAGAGATTGAAACAAACCAATATTTTATTAGATTCCGGTGTCTTGACTTTTTAGCTCACCTGGGCCGAAAAGGGAGCGTCTTCCGTAGTCCGTCCGTCCACACTTTTGACCAGTTATATCTCTGCAACCCACAGGCTGATCGCAACCATTTCTCATCTTAGGCATGCCTCTGGTGGGGCATTGATGACATTAGCTTTTTGTTCAAAATCGAACGAAAACTTTGGTTGCTTTGGCAACCACAAGGTCCCATAGACTTACAATGGGAAGATGCTTGTCATCACTGTAGCGCCTTCAGTCTTCATCTGATCTTTCTGAAACTTATATGTAAGGTGGCCGGAGATAAAAACCCAGATGAATTCGAAAACCGGCCAAGTTGGCCCATTAATCACGGAGTTACGTCCCCTTGATTGCCGAAAATGCCTATTTTTTACCTTGTTATCACCGTAGGTTCTTCAGTTTTGATCGGATCTTCTTGAAACTTACATACAAGTAAGTCAGGGTTAATAGCTCGGGTGAGATCGAAAACTCACAATGTCGGTTGATTACTCACGGAGTTATGTCCCCTACTTTGCTGAAAATGCTTATTTTTGACCTTGTCATCACCGTAGCCCCTTCAGTTTCCATCTGATCTTCTTGAAACTTACTTGTAAGTACGTCAAGGATAAAAGCTTGGATGAGTTCGAAAACTGATGAGGTCAGCCTATTTATCATAGAGTTACGCCCTATTGATTGCAGAAAATGCCTATTTATGACCTTGTCATCACCGTAACTCCTTCAGTTTTCATCACGACTTCTTGAAAATTACAAAAAGTAAGTCACGGGGAAAAAAGCTCTAAGGTGTTAAAACTAGCGATGTCGGTCTATAGGCGAGGTACTTTGATTTTTATGGTCAAACTAATTCCTTGAGAAATTCTTTTAACACCAAAACACAGGGCTATGTTATATTAATTATTCTAACACAGCGCGCCTATATAGTCAATGGAAAATAACTGTGTTTTATTCTACAACAAATCACAGCTCGGAAGAGCGTGACGAGTGACGTCATTAAAACTGCAAATTTATGACGTCACTAGTCAATTTCCTTGACGTTGGACGGTGTAACGTCATTTTCTCGCATCGAAAACGTTAGAAAAGGATACAAATGCATGTGTTTCAGTCGATAATTTTAGCGGGATTTCTTCTAACAATGGCGAAAAGTTGTGAGAATTTGAAGGAAACAAGAGCATTATTGCCGAGTTTCAGCGTGTTAGAATCGAAATAGATCAGCTCTAGCCTGTGATTTGTTAGGTAATAAATCACAGTTTGTCGGTCAGTTGTAAGTAGACAAATCACGCGCGCTACGCGCTCGTGATTTGTCTACATTACAACAGACCTCCAAACTGTGATTTATTACTCAACAAATCACAGTTAGAGCTGATCTATTTCTTAACCAAAAAAAAAAGTCCTCAAAAAATATCTGTGCCAGTTCTGAGAAAATTAGGATTTAATCCGCAGAAAAAGCATTATAAGTAATGGCCAGATAACAGCACCTTACGGCTGTAAGGCTCCTCACGCGCAAACAAATGACGTCATCAAAAACAAAACTTACGTCAGAAATTGATAAAGGCCGACTTTCTACAATCTATTTTTTTTTTAATAAATGCCTTTTATATTTTCCTTGTATGCTATTGATAAACAAAACCTATGTTCAAGTTGTAAGAATAAACATTTTTTTTTTTGGTCGGAAAATACATTGTCAATGTCTCGTGACAAAATTTAATTTATGGAAGCACATTGGTGCCATCTGAATGAAATGAATTAATATCGTAAATATGTTGGTTGGTTGGTTGATTTGAGGTTTAACGTCCCCGTCAACACTGTAAAGGTCATTTTGGAGACGTTGCTTCCAATTTTGTGGGACTTTTACCCGACATTGAGATGAAATGACATCTCAAGCCCTGTCGCCCAATGAAAGCAATAGGGTTTATAAGCATGGACGGTCAGCCTCGCACCACGGTTCCTGGACAGGCTTAGATCCTCTTAGCGGTTTACCAGTACTAGTGTGTGGGCCAGATTCAGCTCTGCGTGGAAGCATCATGCAGCCCATATATTTCTTCAAGCCCCTATGGGCGGGGCGCTCGTAAATATGTGCATACGGTGTATTCCGGTAACATGGTGCACATAAGATTTTGATAGCTATGTGTGACTTTGTGGAAGCAACCACTCAAAAGCACAATCAGAACAATTGCAACACTGTCCTATCTACTTTCTGCAATAGAAATTGGCCGCTGACTTTTTAACAGGCATGAAAAATAATAGAGGTGTACCACTTTGAATTTGATTTACAAATTTTGTCTCCCAACATTGCGCACAATAACTGTTTTGAGCTGACTGAACACAAAGGTTGACTCAAACAACCTTAAAAGGGGCAAAATCCGGATGAGAAAAATATCTTTCAGCTAATTTTCCATGAGGAATCCATATATGAAATTTCAAAACCCTGGCATGCACGGTTCTAAAGTTTTGCTATGCATCACAAAGCATAGGCCTACAATGTACCCAAAGTGACAAAGGGCCATTAGCCACAAAGTATTTTTCGGAATTTAGTCAAAAGTTTATCAGGACATCTACTCGTCACCAACTTACAAGGCTCTAGCTCCAATAGATTTTGAGATATTTTGCTGACAAGATTTTATAAAAAACATTCAAAGGGCAATAACTTTTGAAAGGGGCATAATCCGGATAAGAAAAAAATACGCGTTAGCTAATTTTCAATGAAGAATAAATATATGAAATTCCAAAACCCTAGCATGCACGTTTCTTGCGTTATGCTATGCATCAAAGGCCTAACGGGAAGTCGAAGGCGTAACGGGAAGTCGAATGGACGAACCAGAAGCAATATGCCCCTCCAACATTTTTAAAGTTGGGGTCATAAAAACATAACGAAAACACGCATATTCAAATCTATCGGAAGATTTGATCACCCCCCAAAAACCCAGAGAAAATTCTGAGGTTTTTCTTATTCATCACGAAAACGAGACGTTGCTTCCAAATTTGTGGGACTTTTACCTGACATTGAGATGAAATGACATCTAAATCCCTGCCGCCCAATGAATCCAAAAGGGTTTACATGCATGGACAGGCTGACTCGCAGCAACTTTTCTGGATATTCTCAGCGGTTTAGCAGTACTCATATGCGGTCGGTATCAGTTCTGTGCGGAAGCATTAGCAGCCCAATCTATTACTCCAAGCCCAGATGGGTGGGATAAAAAAACATGCCCATATAATTTTTACCCCTCGAACCCCAGTTTTATATAGTACGGGGATAAATATTAAATTTCTTATATCAGCTCAAAAACATAGATTGTGGGTACTCGGTAGAACCGCCAAGTTCAGGCGGTTCTGTCGAGCCCCGCAATCTATGTTTTGAGCAGAAATAAGAAAAGCATCATTTTTCAATCTTAAAATTCCATTTTTGGGCTGAACAATTGACAATGATTTTGTTTAGGCGTGTTTCGTAATGTCTGCTCAAAAGCATAGATTGTGGGTACTCGATAGAAATCCCCTCCTACTGGAGTTTTAGTTTATACTAATTTATTTTAGTTCGATTGCGATGAAAGGCTCAAGCTTAATTAATCGCTCTCGAACACACATTCCGGATGTTTTCACGCGCACGAGGGAGAGGCAGTTGACTTTTACACCACTGCTACCCATTTACACCTGGGTGGGTGGGGCAGTGGTGAGTTTTAGGGGGTGTACATGTACATTATTTTTCTTATTTCTGCTAAAAGAAGCCTCCATGGTGTAGTGGATAAGCTACTAGCCTCATAAACCAGGAGTCGTGGGTTCGATCCAAGGGCTTCGCCAGACTCTCAGATAAGTCTTTAAACCGAGGTCTTGTCTCCGTATGCAGGGATTTCATCAATAGACGGGTAGTGGGGATTTTCCCATTTACTTAGACATATTCCCCTGCTACGCTTGATAAATTTGTAAGGGCTTTATTCAGATAACATTGACAATCACACTCCTATCTTTCCTTGAAATCTAGATGCCGAAATGTTTTGATACCACTGCATATGGCATTTGCTGTTGACGGGATGTAAACCTCAAACACACTCACTCACTTATTTCTGCTCAAATCATGAGGCAGTTCTATTGAGTATCAACAATCTCAGAAGCTATGTTTTTAAGCAGAAAAAAATATATATATATAACCCCTTAACCCTAAGTTTTTTCAAGTTAATATATAAAAGTGGGTTAGTGGGGTCAAAATTGTATAGGCATGTTTTAGTGATGTGTTTGCTTTTGATTTTCCTTTTTTCCCCTCCTCCCCCCCCCCCCCCCCCCCCCCCCCCCCAAAAAAAAAAAATAAATCTTTTGCACAGAAACTATCATTTTTTTTAATGATTTCATGAAGTTATGTCTTTTAAGATATATGTCAGTGATATTAATTTTTTCTTGTTTTAAGCGACTTTCCTTTATTGTCTACGCACACGGGTGTAGACAATCTTAATGATAAGCTTTTTCTCCGGAAGCATTTAATGAAAGGTCATGACTGGTATTCTGTTGACTGGTTCTACTTTTCATTTTTCATCTGGTTACCCCAGGACACCCCAACTCTGGTAATACTGGAACGCCCACTTGCATATTGAAACCCAGCAATTACCTGAAAGCTGCCTAAAGTTTATCACATGGATATGCACAATTGCTCTCACACTTGCAAAATTAACATATATTTGCCCTTATCTAGTTCTTCCCAGATCCAATTCTTAATGTTTTCATTTCTAGACGGCAATCTTGGCAGATTGTTTTTTCATGATGTTAACCTAGAATGTAAAAAAGTTTAAACTAGAATGCGAAAAGAAGAAACCGTAAATGTAGGCATGTAGTACAATTAGTTGCGATTGATAGTGAAAAAAAATGGAAATGTTGTTTTATGTGACACTTGAGATAAGATTTGGAAATCCTCATTTAATATGTTACTTTTTTACACTTTGTGGTAACTGGCACTTTTGAGTTCTACAAAAATTAATGTATGCCTAGCATAGTATAGCTTTTTATAAAAGCCAATACATGTTTATCGAAATTTCACACAAAAAAGTACAAAAAAAAAAAAAAAATAAAAAATAAAAGAAAACTTTTATCTTCAGAATTTTTAGTATTTTTCCCCAGATAGAAATATTCATTTTGATGATTTAATGAAGTCAAGTATTGATTGTTTTTAACATACGCCTGGTTTTTGTGATTTTTTATTCATTTTTCGCACTTTTTTCACCCCCAAAAAATACCCTTTCCCCTCGGATTTTTTTGAGGACTTTTTTTCTATAAATCAGGACACCTTCCTGATACTAAAACTGCTGATAACATTTCTCAAGGAATTAGTTGTGGGTCAAGGGTCATTTTCCGGCTAAATGTACTGGCCTACTATTACTCCCCCATTTGGCTGAAAATGCTTATTTTTGACAGCCCCTTCAGTTTTGACCAGATCATCTTGTCAGGGAAGCTCGAATGAGTTAAAAAACCGGTGAGGTCGGCACACAAGTCCTTTAGTTTTGATCAATTCTTCCTGAAACTAGCACTCGTAAGTAGGTTGGGAATGAAAGTTCGGATGAGTTTGAAAACAGGTGATGTCTGCCTATCTCTTAAGTCTCATTGAATGCTGAAAATACCTGTTTTTGACCTTGTTAATCAGCGTAAATCCTTCGGTAAAGATTGGAACTTCCTGAAACTGTTAATGTTAGCTCAGGTGAGCGATATAGGACCATCATGGTCCTCTTTTTTTAAGGTCACAGTCTCCTGAAAACTGTCAATTTATGGCCAAATATGGCTTGTTTGCAACTTAGATTTTGGAAACATAAACCTAGTTTCCTATGTCAAATGGGTGTTTCAATTATATTTATGATGGTGTGAGTGTGGGGGAGGAGGGGGGGGGGTGGGGGGGGAGGGGGGGCATTGTTTGCCTCTAAAACACTTCTAGTTACTTCAAGTTCTCAAGATGCCCGAACTTCTAGGATTTTTATGGTAGGTGAAACAGTACACAATAGAAGCCCTTTGTGCTGCTCGCCTCATAAACCAGCGGTCGTGGGTTCGATCCTGGATTTCTCCAGACTTTCAGATAATGTCCTGTCTATGTATAACCTAAGATGTTGCTGGGATGTTATATTGAAACTCGCACAGTCTACAAAAACGTGTGTGGTTCATAATCCTTATCCTGCTGAACATGATTGTTGTTTGATTTGAGGTTTAACGCCTCCGTCAACACTTTTTATGTCGGTTTGTTTGGAGACGTTGCTTCCAATTTTATGGGACTTTTACCCGTCATGAGATGAAATGACATCCCAATCCAATAGGGGTTATACTCATGGACGGGCCGACTCGCAGCAATTTTCCTGGACAGGCTTAGACGTTCTAAGCGGATTACCAGTACTCCTGTGCGGTGGAAGCATCGTGCAGCCCAATCTATTTCTCTAAGCCCCGATGGGTGGGGCTGAACATGATAACATATACCTTTGCTTTGATTGGCTTATACAGTCAGAAATGGGCGTATGGCTTTATTAATTCATTCAGCACGACAGGTGTTAACGTTTGTAACAGCAAGTCTGCTGCAGAAGTGTTAAATCTTCTTGGTCCACCACCAAAAGTTTCAAGTGTGAGAAATGAAGATCCTGTAAACCCCACTTTCATAAAGAAAACTGGAAATTTACAGGTTATACATTTCTGCTCCAAGACATAGGTCGTGTGTTCACGTTAGAAAAGCCCAAACAAGGCTACACAACCTTTGGGTAGCTTATTGCCTGCTTAAGCTCATGTATTTCTGCATGGAGTACCATCAATATGTCTCAAAGGGTATTGGAGACATGGTGATCACAAGCTGGTCATACTGTTATATTGGAAGGGTAGATAACTCAATTACCACAGCACCAACAGTTGTGGTTCTTGCACATGACACCCCTTCTTTACCTTGTATACAATTGCGCCAAGTTCCTTCAATATATCTCAAAGGGTGTTGGAGTTATGGCCATCACAAGGTTATATTGTCAGGGGAGATAACGAAAAAACCAGAGCACCCAGAGTTGTAATTCTCGAGCACGACACTGCTTAACCTTATGCTCATCTGCATCATGTACCACCAATATGTCTCGGAGGTAAAGTGATCACAAGGTGGTCATACTGTTATATTGGAAGGGGAGATAACTCAAATACCATAGCATCCAGAGTTGTGGTTCTTAGGCATTAGGTGCCGTCTCAACCTTGTATACAATTGTGCCAAGTACCCTCAATATATCTCAAAGGGTATTGGAGTTATGGCCATCAAAAGATTATATTGTCAGGGGAGATAATTCAAAAACCAGGGCACCCAGAGTAGTGGTTCTTGCACGTGACACACCTGCTTAACCTCATGTACAACTGTACCAAGTACCATCAATATATCTCAAAGAGTATTGGAGATGTGGCCATCACAAGGTAGTGATTCTATTTTATTGGAAGGGGAGATAACTAAAAACATAGCACCCAGAGTTGTGGTTCTTGTGCATGACACGCTGTCTCAGCCTTGTGAACAACTGTACCAGGTACCATCAATATATCTCTAAGGGTATTGGAGTTATGGCCATCACAAAGTAGTCATTCTATTTTATTAAAAGGGGAGATAACTCAGAAAGTATGGCATCCAGAGTTCTGGTTCTTGCGCATGACACGCCGTCTCAGCCTTGTGAACAATTGTGCCAAGAACCATCAATGAATCTCAGAGGGTATAGGAGTTATGGCCCTCACAAGTTTGCGTCTACGGGCGGACGCCAGGCTGATCGCTATATCCCCGAACCTATTTGGTCGGGGGATAAATATCACATTTTTTCATCTAAAAATTTTCGATTTTCGGCGGTAAAGTTTACAATGCATTTGTATAGGCGTGTTTTCATAATGGCGTTTCGCACGTTTTATGTTGCTAAACGCGGATTCTGTCTAAAAACATAAAATATAAATGAATCAAAACACTGAGAGTACTGCTGGGTCGATTGTCTCTGAGTGTAGGTTTGAAAATAGTCCTGAAATGAGAATTAAACTTCGTTGAACCCTTAATTTCCAGTACCCGTATTTTAAGAGTAGACCTGATCAGACACCGCGTCATGTGGCGTCTGATTAGGTATACACTGTTTGCCAATGCCCACGTGCACGAGCACAGTCCAGTTTTACCCTGCGCTCTGACATCTTAGAGAGGCGACTATCGAGGCTATAAACAAGCAGTACCTGGATTTTGTTCAGGGTCAATAGCAGGCGGGAAGCTTCTGTAAGTAGTATCTAAGCGGATACCTCGAACACGAGCCCAGTCAAGATTTTCTTTGGGTCGATTGATAAGTTAATACCTCGTTAACGAGCCCAGTCCAGATTTTACCTTTTGCACAGCGCTCTGTTGTCATAGGGAGAAGACTAAACACTGCTGTAAATAACCGGTACCTGGGTTTTGTACAGTCACGTGAACAATAGCAAGCAATATAACGTAGATAGTGGACGCTACATTATAAGAAAAAAATTCAGTACATTTTTGTCTTTACGGCCCCCGCCCATAGGGGCTTGAAGAAATATATGGGCTGCATGATGCTTCCACGCAGAGCTGAATCCGGCCCGCACACTAGTACTGGTAAACCGCTTAGAGGATCTAAGCCTGTCAGGAACCGCGGTGCGAGGCGGACCGTCCATGCTAATAAACCCTATTGGCTTCATTGGACGACAGGGCTTGAGATGTCATTTCATCTCAATTTCGGGTAAAAGACCCACAAAACTGGAAGCAACGTCTCCAAAATGACCTTTATAGTGTTGACGGGGATGTTAAACCTCAAATCAAACAAACAAAACATTTTTGTCTGAAAAAAAATGACGTTGTTGCACCATGGTAGCATTTTGCTTCAAGGTTTTTATACTCCCGTTTGAAAAACGGGACGTATTATGTAATATCCCCTGCGTCCGTCCCTCCGTCTGTCCATCAGTCCTGTAAACCTTCCGTTTCCGGATAACTCCTCCTACAGTTAACATCTGATCAAGCTGAAACTTCATTACATAGACCATGATGTGGGGCAGCGCATATTGTTTCGAGGTTAGGTACACCAACTATTAATAGGGTTACGTCCCTTTGAAATTTTTGTAAACTTTTTCGTTTGCGGATTACATCCGATCAAGCTGAAACTTCATACATTGTTAGACCATGATGTGGGGCAGCGCATGTTGTTTCGAGGTTGCCGTCCACCAAATAATACTAGAGTCATGCCCCTTTGATTGTTTTTTGTAAACTTTTCTTTTCCGAATAACTCCTCCTACATTTTACAACCGATCGAGTTAAACTTCATACATAGTTAGACCATGATGTGGGGGGCAGCGCATATTGTTTCGGGGTTACGATCCAGCAAATAATAATAGAATTATGCCCCTTTGAATTTTCTTGTAAACTTTTCATTTCCGGATGACTTCTCCTACATTTTACATCCGATTATGCGGAAACTTTACATACAGTAAGACCATGATATGGAGCAGGGCATATTATTTTGAGGTAACGGTCCGCCAAATACATGTATTACCAGAGTTATACCCCTTTCACAGATTTTTCTAAACCTTCATTTTCCGGGTAACTCCTCCTACATTTTACATCTGATGAAGCTAAAACTTTACATATAGTAAGACCATGATGTGGAACAGCGCATATTATTTTGAGGCTACAGTCCGCTAAATATTACCAGAGTTATGCCCCTTTCACAGATTTTTTTTCTAAACATATTCTGTTTCCGGATAACGCCTCCTACACTTTACATCTGATGAAGCTGAAACTTTACATTTAGTAAGACCATGATGTGGAACAGCGCATATTATTTTGCGGTTACAGTCCGCTAAATATTACCAGAGTTATACCAGGTTTTTCTAAACATATTTTGTTTCCAAATAATGCCTCCCACATTTTACATCTGATGAAGCTGAAACTTTACGTATACTCGTATAAGATGGAGTTTCCATTTGGTACAAAAAGGGTTCCTCAATACAAGGGTATTGATTTTTTTTTAACAATTAGTCAGTCTTCAATGGACAATAATTAACAGACTTAGGCAAGTCTATGGTAGGATTCGGCCCCCGCCCATCGGGGCTTGAAGAAATATATGGGCTGCATGATGCTTCCATGCAGAGCTGAAACTGACCCGCACACGAGTACTGGTAATCCGCTTAGAGGATTTAAAGCCTGCCCAGGGAAAGCGGTACGAGTGTCGGACCGTCCATGCTCATAAACCCTATTGGTTTCATTGGGCGGCAGGGCTTGAGATGTCATTTCATCTCAATGTCGGGTAAAAGTCCCAAAAAATTGGAAGCAACGTCTCCAAAATAACCTTTACAGTGTTGACGGGGACGTTAAACCTCAAATCAAACAAACAAACTATGGTAGGATGAGCCATGGCAAAAGAGCCAACAGTCATTGAGGTTTCTCTGTATACAGTCTCTGACAGACATTACGACAACACGCCTATACAAATTCATTTTTAACCTTTATCGCCGGAAAAAAATGAAAATTTTAAGTTAAAAAGTTGTGATATTTTTC
>OY757010.1:18272007-18309507 GCA_963580285.1 Lucinisca nassula
AAGCATGTGGATGAAAGAGATAACACCCCCCCCCCCCCCCTCATACAGACCCATAACCTGCCCCCAGTTCCCTTTAAACCAAATGTGCCGAGGTATGCTCCTCAAAATACAGGAACTGCCTCATCCAACCAAGTTAGAAGGCCCGATCCTATAAATACAAATGCCAACACAATGGTTGCCCAGCAAAAAACCAGACGACCAAATAACTCCTTACCTAAGGCAACGTACCATAGTAACAATATTTATACGTTACTATCACAAGAGACCTCCGGTAGACACTAATACCCCCGCCATTGCCCCACGAACGGCTTCACACACGCGGCTGTAACAACAACTTCTGACCTTGAATTGGTACAATGGAACATCCGTAACATGGGCAATATCTCCGAACTTAGGTCACAACTGGAAGATAAAAAACTTAAGCCCCATCTACTTTGCCTACAAGAAACGTGGTTGAAAAATAAAATACCCCACATACCCAATTACAAAGTCGCCTCCTTCAAACATAGAATAGACAGAGGAGGCGGAGTCCTTACATATATTAGAAACGATTTACCTTTCACAAACTTAGACCTTAAAATTGAGCAACCCAACCTTGAATACTGTGCCACCACCATATATTTAGAAAAAGACAAAATAACCATTCTTAATTGCTATGACCCTCCTCAAAGCGAATCCACAACTGATGAATATCAAAAGGTCCTTGACCTTATCCCTACCAAAAATTTCATCCTTGTAGGCGACCTTAATGCCAATGACTCCTTATGGAGCTCCAAATCAAACACAAAGGGAAAAACTTTACTAGACCTCGTCATAAATAACTGCCTTATTATACTCAATGAGAATGATGAAGCCACGATGGCCGAATATACTACATCGCCTGACCTGTCAATAGCCACTCCAGCCCTGAGCATAGGTACAATCTGGGAAACCCTGGGCAACACTTGTGGAAGCGATCACCTCCCCATCTACCTCCGATTTCTTTCAAAATTCAATGCACTGGGGACAGCCCACAATCCAAAATGGAACTTACAAAGAGCTGATTGGGAAAAGTTCAAAATTCTGTGCGCAGAAACATTAAAAATAAACGAAAACAATCCAACACAGGAAATAGCAACAGACTTTGTAGAATCCCTCCAACAAATTTGTCAGAAAACTATTCCTAAAACGAAACCAAAAGTAAAATCGCTCCGACCGCCCTGTTGGGATCAGGAAATTACTATAGCTATCAAAAAACGTGAACAAGCTAGAAAGAAATACCTTAAAAATAAAAATCCAGAACAAAAACGAAACTATAACAGGTTAAAAAATGAAGCAAGAGACATCAAAAGGGACAAACAGATTAATTCATGGCGTGACTTTGTATCTAAACTAGACCATAAGGCAAACTCCAAAACAGTATGGAATATGATTAACCGCTTCCGGGGCAAACCTACTGACCATATTACCTGCCTAGAGGTAAACAAAACAATCATTACCGATGAAAAAGAAAAAGCTAATGCTCTAGCACAACATTATGACAACATGTCGAAATCGTCAAATCATATGCCCAAATTTCAAGCTGTTAAAATAATTATGGAAGATAGGGGACTTGGTCACATCCCGGAACCCCAGGCAACAGAAAATAACTCGGACTTAAACCGACCCTTCACATTTTTTGAACTGGGAACTTGAAAAAGGAATCAACACCAGGAGCGGACACAATCCATTATGAAATGCTCAAACAACTACCCGATAACTCCAAAATGGAACTATTGAAACTTATGAATATCTCCTATCAAAGAGGAGAACTCCCACCCGAATGGAAACTCGCCACCATCATACCTATTATGAAACCAAATAAAAATAAACTGGAACCAGGGTCATACAGACCTATATCACTTACATCGTGTATCTGTAAAACAATGGAAACCATGATTGCTAAACGATTGACGGCCCATTTAGAAAACAAAGGGCACCTGGCTGACACTCAATCCGGCTTCAGACCCAACAGATCTACCACTGATCAACTAACCAGATTAGACTCTGAGATAAATATGGCCTTTATGGAAAATAAGATAGTAGCTGCCGTCTTTCTAGACCTGGAAAAAGCCTTTGACCTCATGTGGTCAACAGGAACCATCTGTAAACTGAAACAATTTGGCATAAACGGAAACATGCTCAAATGGATACACAATTTCCTCCACAATCGAAAAATTCAAGTAAGGGTGGGACAAGAAACATCAAATCAGCACAAATTAGAAAATGGCTGTCCCCAGGGCAGTGTTATTAGTCCCATTCTCTTCAATATAATCATGGTTTCACTAAAAGAGAATCTCGACCCTGAAGAAAGACTGCAGCTGTCGCAATTTGCAGACGATAGCGCAATATGGAGAAAACATTATTCACCCAGTTGCGCCGTAGATGCCCTTCAAAAAGCACTCAAAAAATCGAATTTTGGGCTGAGGCGTGGGGGTTTAAGGTGTCCAACACTAAAACTAAAGCCATACTTTTTAGACGTAAGAAAAATATCGACACCTCCAAATTCGATCTCAAATTTTTAGGCAAAAAACTTGAATTTGTGGACAATGTAAACTTTCTAGGGATGATCCTTGATAAAGCACTCAGATGGGATGAGCACATAAAACAGCTCATCCAGAGATGTAAGAAGGACCTGAACATTCTTCGTTTGGTCACGGGCACGACTTTTGGTGCTGATAAGAATACCCTTATCAACCTATACAAAGCCCTCATCCTAAGTAAACTAGATTATGGCGCACAAGCCTATAACTCTGCCTCAAAAGCCCAACTTAAAAAGCTCGACACAGTACAAAACCAAGCCCTCCGCATTGCAACAAGGGCATTTATATCCACCCCGATTAATGCACTCGAAGTAGAATGTGGCATAAAACCACTCCATTTAAGAAGAGAGGAACTAATCCTAAAATATTGGGCACGTTCCTCGCCTTTGGGTAAAAATCTGCCTGTAAATGACCTCATTGGGGAACATGGGTGCCAAACTACTAAAAAGGCACACCAATACCGACCATACTCCGTTACAGTTCAGAAGCTCATAACCGGAAAATGATTTATATTCATTGGTTCTCTCGATTTTGGCAGGCAGTTTCATCAACTGAAGTAGCATATAAGTTTCTCTCTAAACAAATCATTCAAAGCAAAAATTGCGCCTGGTCGTGATCGCGTGCTTGCTGGGGCATGGGCTGGTTGCAACCTAGGTGGGGATTGTCCCAATCAGACCGTGACCGCGTTGTGCTTCTGGCCTGCGCCGTCGCGAACAGGTGAATTGTTTTTACTAAGAATTCAACAGTGCTGCTTATGCTGCCCAACCCATAGATATAGGCCCCATTCTCATATTTCTGCCTCTCCGTGCACCTGGGGGCCTCGGGCTGGTGCCCCTGGGGACATGATTCCCCCACTTTGGGCGGACTGGCCGTTCCCGGGGCGATGGCCCGGGGTCCCCGGTTGCATGGGTGCGGGGGGGGGGGACACAAAACCCATAGATATAGGCCCCATTCCCATATTTCTGCCTCTCCGTGCACCTGGGGGCCACGGGCTGGTGCCCCTGGGGACATGATTCCCCCACTTTGGGCGGACTGGCCGTTCCCGGGGCGGTGGCCCTGGGTCCCCGGTTGCATGGGTGCGGGGGGAACACAAAACCCACACATTCTTATACAGTGGTTACATGAGCACTGCTTCTACCTCTTACAGACCCTACCCTACATGACTTGGACTAGAGCCGGTTGAACCGAAGCGGGACGCTGTGGTTGCGGCTCATTTGCTTTGCACTTATGAGTGCTCCGCCGACGTAACACATCGTTGATAGACAAGTCTAAACTTAGGCTTATGTAACCCTAACCCTAACCCTAACCCTAGCCCTAACCCTAACCCTAACTCCAATACACACTAATCATACTTTCTTTTGCAGGTACATGGGGATCCTTGACGGGGAATCCCTCCATACCTCGTGTAGGACAGCTACCGAGAAGTCATCAGCTGGGTGCCCAGAAGGCTGCCTCGTAGAGGCCCCCTTGGGGACACCCTCCTGATGAAACCCGGAGATGTGCGAAGCGAAGACAGCATGCTGTCAGAACGGAGCATACATCTCTGGAGTAGGTCAAATACAGAACAATTTAATAGGCGGGGCAACGGTAATGACCAAATTTGATAGGGATTTGGACACAGGAAGACCCTTAAAAAAGCCTTTTAGACCGACCGTTCAAAATGAAATAAAAGCGAAATTGCACAACGGCTGGTTAGCCACATACTCGCCTTTGCCAAACCACATAACTTTTCACCACTAAAAGACACGCCTATGTGTAAACATTATAATTCTAACCACACTGATCCTGAACAAAAGAGGGTTACAACACTACCACATACAATCAGTACTGATCCATATTGTATTACAATCCATATATCCCCAATATGATATCCTCCTTCACGGAGGATGAGATAATGATATGCAAATATGGCGGTCCGGACGCAATTGACCCACTTACGAATTTATAAGAACTCGACATCCTACGTCGATGAAAGCATCACCTTTTCAGAAACTGAAAAGCTAAGAAGCAAAATAGGATTGACCTCCTTTCGCATCCTCCGCGATAGAAGTCAACAACTGCACACTGATTGGCTGAATTAACTACAAACTAAGAGAAAAGCAACAACCAAAACACCAACATATGATATCCCAACGCGATGAAAGTAGGGGCCAGTAGTACATGGTACTACCAAGATTATCCTTGTAGAGACCTGGGGGGTAGCGACACAGCATAGGGGTGTTCTCAAGGTGGTAGAGCACGGGTACTAGGACATTTTGCAATAGCCGAAATTGGCTGGTCTAATAGTAACCCTTCCTGGCTCACTTTTGGCCGCCGTTCAAAATTCAAAATTACATGCATTATCACCCTTTAACAATCACCGTGCCCAAGGCGTTTTCTCTACCATGGCAGGGGTGGGGGTAGAGTCTAATGGAAGCCAAAACCGATAATGCATGAGAAGCTTTTTTCCTCGGTCAGACAAGGGCTGTGTACTGACACATTTTGCAGCCGGAATTGCCAACGTGTCACCACATTCTAGAGCCCGATCATTGGTCTGCATCTGCATTCAAAATTCGAACCCCGCCAGAGGACTGCCCATTTTACAGGACAAACGCTTAACATTGGGTGCGTTCTGTGCCTACATGACATCTTGAGCGGGGGATGTGGGAGGTGGGATTGACCTACTTCTCACATCCTCCGCGAAAGAAGTCACCCAACTCCCAATCGGCTAGCTGATAACTGTCAAGCAGACAGGAGTCAGCATATTGGCAGCCTAGGGAAAAGAGCAGTACCTACAACTAATCCCAGAAGGCGAACTGGGGGTAGCCCCTATGTGCCTATGGCGCCCGGTTACCTTAAAAACAGCTGTCAGTCAGTCAGATTTTCCATAACACATTTTACACAATACGACGTTATTCTGAATCTGAACTACCGCTGCATTTGACCCATAAACTGATAGCGGACTCATGCTAGCGGATTCATTTTTTGGGCGTTTTATGATCACACTAATTTGGTATCAACCTTTTTTGTCGTTCAAATAGTTTACGCGACTATATAAAATATATGTGTATCATAATTTTAATGCTGATGAATACGGGCATACGACTTTAAGCCAGTTTTTGTCCAACCAAGGTACTGAGTCAAGTTTGACATCACGCCTATTGAATCATATGCGTAAGATCCCCCACCCCTAAAAATCGAAAAAAAAAAAAAAGATTATAACCCAAAGCATGGAGTGTGGGTATCCGTTAGAACCCGCGTCAGGGGTACGGCTATAACGGATATCCACGAGTTTTTTTTTTTTGTGAAGAGGTAAGAAAACTAATTTATCATATGGCGTCGCGTCTGAGAGTGTAATAACGTCATGCAATAAATTCCGTAATCCACTAATGGATAAAATATGCAAATTAGTTAGATACGCCCATAACGATACACGTACAACGTCCTAAACGACGTCGCGTTTACTTACTGCGGAAATATTGACATTTTTGCATACAGATTTTGAATAAAGTACGTTTTATAAGTCATATGATATATAGACTCTTGAGACGGGCCTCCGTGGCCGAGTGGATAAGAGAGCTAACTCTTGGTCATTAGGTCTCTCACCGCCCTAGGTTCGAGCCTCGTTCGGGTCACGAGTGACGGAAGGTCAGGTGGTGTTTCCCGGGTACTCCGGTTTTTCGCCCACCTCTGATTAACGATCGGCTCGATATGAGTGAAATAATCTTGAAAGGGCCGTAAAATCCAAAACCGAAAATAAATTTAATCTTGCATTCGTGATCGTGTATTGTTGAATTTATTAGGCTCGTTGCGGGGAAAGGCATAAAATGCTCGGCAAAGCCTCGCATGTTTTACTTGTTCTTAAACTCGTTTGATAAATTCAGTAATACACGAGCACTCGTTAGATTCTCTATGTATGCCACATGGAACTCCAGTTATAAATTATAGGTTTCACGTTTTAATTTGACTTTTCAAATTAATAATATTTGATTAATGATAAAATTACTTTATCAGCCGTTTTTCATGTTAACGGCCACTTAGGTGTATATCAATCAAGATGCATATGTCCGAAGGTATTCTTTTTTAGCATAGGTTTAATTACTTCACCTTTTTCTTTATAAATCATTATTCATTATTAGCGGTAAGAACTATTTTCCAAGTTACTTGTCATGCTGGTGGACATCTAGAGATTGCGGACATATTCGGATCCATATATTGCAATGCTTATTTCCAAAGGTGAACATTTTTAACATAGGTTTAACGTTGAATTTGTCTTTTTATTTATCATTGATTGATTATTAACAATAAAAATGCTTTCTTAGTCAATTTTCATGTTGTCGGACATTTATGGATGGCGGACACTTAGGGATGCATGGGTCATCCCTAAGTGTCCGACAAGAAAAAAAATGAAGTTAAATTTCAAATATTTTCGAGAAAAAAAAAGCGAAGTTTTCACTTAAAATGTCACAATTGATCATTCTCCACCGTTTCGGACATTTTCCCGAGAAACTAAGATTGTGTCATGCTGGCGGACATCTAAGGATGCCGGTATATTCGGATCCATATATTGCAATGCTTATTTCCAAAGGTGAACATTTTTAACATAGGTTTAACGTTGAATTTGTCTTTTTATTTATCATTGATTGATTATTAACAATAAAAACGCTTTCTTAGTCAATTTTCATGTTGTCGGACATTTAGGGATGGCGGACACTTAGGGATGCATGGGTCATCCCTAAGTGTCCGACAAGAAAAAAAAATGAAGTTAAATTTCGAATATTTTCGAGAAAAAAAGCGAAGTTTTCACTTAAAATGTCACAATTGATCATTCTCCACCGTTTCGGACATCTTCCCGAGAAAATAAGATCTTGTCATGCTGGCGGACATCTAAGGATGCCGGTATATTCGGATCCATATATTGCAATGCTTATTTCCAAAGGTGAACATTTTTAACATAGGTTTAACGTTGAATTTGTCTTTTTATATATCATTGATTGATTATTAACAATAAAAATGCTTTCTTAGTCAATTTTCATGTTGTCGGACATTTATGGATGGCGGACACTTAGGGATGCATGGGGCACCTCGAAATGTCCGACAAGAAAAAAAATGAAGTTAAATTTCGAATATTTCCAAAAAATTTTTTTTCGAAATTTTCCTTTAAAATGTCATAATTGAACATTCCCCACCGTTTCCAACAATTTTGCGAGAAATTAAAATTTTGTCGGACACTTAGGGATGTCGGACGTTTAGGGATGCAACAAACGTAAACCTGAACGTAAATCGGAGCGCAGAGTCTTACGAAGGCAGACTTCCTTGACTGACCTACCTAAAATGACTTCGAGCAAAGATAAGAAAGGAAGCGGTTTAGCGTTTTCTGACATGATGAAACTGACATTCAATGATACCTCATTTACCAAATCCATTACTCCAGTGCTCTATGATATGATGAGCCCCTTGATATTAAATACCATAGAAACCTCGGTAGCAACAACAGTTGAAGCAGCAGTCAAAGCTGTGCAGGCCAATGTGGTAGATCAAATAGTTGAGTCCAACCGACAGTTACAAGAATCAGTCAAAGAGCAGGCCCGCGTCGTTGAAGAACAACGAAGGGTGATAGAAACTCAAGATCATACGGAAGCCGATGGGGGACACTTTTCAATACTACGTCTTATTAGTACTACGACGTTATAAAACTAAAGCTTATTTTTACTATGATAAAAATCTTCTAAGTCAAACTTTTACTCTAACGAAAATTTACTAGAAGAATTCTATTGGCTAGATACACCAAGATGGCGACTAGCGTGCAAGACACAGAAAAGGTTTTTGTAGTTTTAGTGTGTGTGTGTCTGTCTGTCTGTCTGTCTTTCTGTCTGTCTGTCTGTCTGTCTGCCTGTCTGTCTCAGATTGCATATCCGATCGTGATTCAACATGTACTGTAATGATTTGTTTTGGTTGGAATATGGGCATCCGTTTGGGTTTATGCCCATAAATACAGATATCTGAATTTTAAATAGAGATATCTTTTTTTTTCTTTTTGGTTTGGGTTTTACGGCCCTTTCAAGATTATTTCACTCATATCGAGCCGATCGTAAATCATAGGTGGGCGAAAACCGGAGTACCCGGAGAAAAACCACCTGACCTTCCGTTGCAGAACTTGGCGTCTCACACGTGACCCGAGCGAGGCTCGAACCCACGGCGGTGAGAGACCTAATGACTAAGAGTCAGCTCTCTTATCCATTAGGCCACGGAAGCCCGTAAAATAGAGATATCTCGAATTATAAATACAGATATTTGTATTTTTATGTAAATAGAGATATCTATATTTGAAAGTCAGATATCTGTATTTAAAATACATATATATGTGTTTACAATACAGATATCTCTAATTGAAATACAGATATCTCTAATTAACAATACATATATCTGTATTTGAAATAGAGATATCTGTATTTGAAATAGAGATATCTGTATTTAAATGCAGATATCTGTATTTAAATGCAGATATCTCTACTTAAATACAGATATCTCTATTTTAAATGCCAATATCTGTATTAAAAGGGTATAAACCCAAACGGATGCCCTGTGTTCCATTTGGTTTTGCAATATTTTAGTTTTATGCCTTTTTTTTCTATGATGTTTTTTTACTATGGCTTTATTTTACTATGGAGGTATTTTACTATGGCTTTATTTTACTATTGGCAAATTTCAGTATTGTATAATATAAATAAATCTGTCCGTCTATCTGTCAGTCTACCTGTATATCTATCTACCTGTCCAGTCTGTCTTCTGTCTGTCTGTCTGTCTGTCTGTCTTTCTGTCCGTCCGTCCGTCCGTCTGTCTGTATGTTTGTCTGTCTCAGACGTCATATCCGGCCGTTGTCATAGTTGTGTCTCATACGTGTGTGCGTGTCTACCTGTATATCTACCCGTCCGTCTGTCTATCTGTCTGTCTGTCTGTCTGTCTCAGACGCCATATCTTGTCGTTTTCATAGTTTTGTGTGTGTGGTGTGTGCGTGCATGCGTGCGTGTGTGTATGTGTGTGTGTCCATCTTTATGTCTGTCTATCTGTCAGTCTACCTGTATATCTACCTGTCCGTCTGTCTGCTTGTTTGTCTGTTTGTATGTCTATTCGTCTGTCTGTCTGTCTGTCTGGTCTGTCTGTCTGTCTGCTTGCCTGCCTGTCTGTCTCAGACGTGATATCCGGTCGTTTTCATAGTTGTGTCTCGTACGTGTGTGTGTGTGTGTGTGTGTGTGTGTGTGTGTGTGTGTGTGTGTGTGTGTGTGTGTGTGTGTGTGTGTGTGTGTGTTAGTTTTGCAATATTTTTATTTTTATATCTTTTTACTATGACGTTTTTTACTAACGCTTTATTTTACTACGGAGGTATTTTACTATGGCTTTATTTTACTATTGGCAAATTTTAGTATTGTATAATATTAATAAATCTGTCCGTCTTTCTGTCAGTCTAACTGTATATCTGTATATCTACCTGTCTGTCTGTCGGTCTGTCTGTCTGTCTGTCCGTCTGTCTCTCTGTCTGGACTGTCACTCTGGTCTGTCTGTCTGTTTGACTGTCTCTCTGTCTCAGATGTCTTATCCGGTCGTTTTCATAGTTGTGTCTCGTACGTGTGTGTGTGTGTGTGTGTGTGTGTGTGTGTGTGTGTGTGTGTGTGTGTGTGTTTTGCAATATTTTAGTTTTATATCTTTTTACTATGACGTTTTTTTACTAACGCTTTATTTCACTATGGAGGTATTTTACTATGGCTTTATTTTACTATTGGCAAATTTTAGTATTGTATAATATTAATAAATCTGTCCGACTATCTGTCAGTCTACCTGTATATCTACATGTCCGTCTGTCTGTCTATCCGTCAGGCTGTCTGTCTGCATGTCTGTCTGTCTCAGACGTCATATACCTGTCTGTCTGTCTGTCTGGTTTGTCTGTCTGTTTGTATGTCTGTCTGTCTGTCTGTGTCAGACGTCATATCCGGTCGTTTATATAGTTGAGGTAGTGTGTGTGCGTGTGTGTACGTTGAGAAGATTATATACTCGAGACAATTTTCTCTTTCGAGTTTTTTAGATTTGCAATATTTTAGTCATACGTATTTTTACTATGACGTTTTTTTACTACTGCTTTATTTTACTATCTGCAAATTTCAGTACTGTTATATATTTCAACTTAGAAAAAGTTATACTGGAGACAATTTTCACTTTCATGAATTTGTTATGTTGCAATATTTGATTTTTGTGTTTTATTACTATTGTATCTTTTTACTATGACGATTTTTCACTACTGCTTTATTTTACTATCAGCAAATTTTAGTATCTATTGAAAATAATAAAGGACACATTACTGTAGTTGAATATCGTTCAAGAAAGCACATACATCAAGATGGCGACTGGCGGGAATGACGTAGAAAAAAGGTTGTATTTTCAGGTGTGTGTGTGTGTGTGTGTGTGTGTGTGTGTGTGTGTGTGTGTGTATGTGTGTGTGTGTGTGTGTGTTGAGTCAACTTACCACAACTTTTCATTTTGTCAATTTGACTGTCTGTCTGTGCTTCTGTCCGTCCGTCCGTACGTTCATTCGTACGTCTGACCGTCAGATTATATGTCTGTCTTTCAAAGACTTATTGCACAGTCGTTCCGCCCTCGCCCATAGGGGATTGAAGAAATATATGGGCTGCACGATGCTTCCACGCAGAGCTGAATCCGGCCCGCACACTAGTACTGGTAAACAGCTTAGAGGATCTAAGCCTGTCCAGACACCGCGGTGCGAGGCGGACCGTCCATGCTAATAAACCCTATTGGTTTCATTGGGCGACAGGACTTGAGATGTCATTTCATCTCAATGTCGGGTAAAAGTCCCTCAAAATTGGAAGCAACGTCTCCCAAAATGACCTTTACAGTGTTGACGGGGACGTTAATCCTCAAATCAAACAAAACAAAATTGCACAGTCGTTATTCCACACGTGCGTGAAGGTACGTCTTTTCGGTTTCATTTATTCCATTACATCAGACGAAGAAGTCATGGTTGTGTTCTCGCGTGTGGATGTGATTTGTGTGCGTGCGTGCGTACGTGTTTTCGTGCGTGCGTGTGTGTTTTTGTGTGTGTTTTAAATCCTTTAACTAAATATTTTTATTTGCTGGTTGTTCGTTTGTCTGAATGTCAGTTTGTCTCTCTGTATGTCCATCTGTCCGTGTGTCTGTCTACCTGTGTATCTGAGTGTGTGTGTCTGTCTGTCTGTTCCAGACATCATTCCCGGTCGTTTTTATAGTTGTGTCTCGTGCATGACGTTGTGTGTGTGTGTGTGTGTGTGTGTGTGTGTGTGTGTGTGTGTGTGTGTGTGTGTGTGTGTGTATTAGTTTTGCAAAATTTTACTTTAATGTATTTTTACTATGACGTTTTTTACTACCGCTTTATTTTACTATGGAGGTATTTTACTATGGCTTTATTTTACTATACGAAAATTTTAGTATTGTATAATATTAATAAATCTGTCCGTCTATCTGTCAGTCTACCTGTATATCTACCTGTCTGTCTGTCTGTCTGTCCGTCTGTGTCTCTTGTCTGTCTGTCTGTCTGTCTGTTTGACTGTCTGTCTGTCTCAGATGTCATATCCGGTCGTTTTCATAGTTGTGTCTCGTACATGTGTGTGTATGTGTTTGTTTCTGTCTGGTCTGACTGTCTGTTTATCTGTCTGTCATATCCGGTTTTTTCATAGTTGTGTTTCATACGTGTGTGTGTGTGTGTGTGTGTGTGTGTGTGTGTGTGTGTGTGTGTGTGTGTGTGTGTGTGTGTGTGTTTGTGTGTGTGTGGGTGTGTGTGTGTGGGTGTGTGTTTTAGCTTTGCCATATTTTAGTTTTATGTCTTTTTACTATAGGGGTATTTTACTATGGCTTTATTTTACTATTGGCAAATTTTAGTATTGTATAACATTGATTAATTTGTCTGTCTATCTATCTATCTGTCTGTCTGTCTCAGACGTCATATTCGGTCTGTTTCATAGTTGTGTCTCGTAAATGTGTGTGTATGTGTGTGTGTATGTGAGTGTGTCTGGTCCGACTGTCTGTATGTCTGTCTGTGACGCCATATCCGGTCGCTTTCAAAGTTGTGCCTTGTACATGTGCGGGTGTGTATGCATGCATGCGTGTGTGCGCGCGTGCGAGCGTACGCACATGCGTGCGTGCGTGTGTGTTTTAGTTTTGCAATATTTTAGTTTTATGTGTTTTTACTATGACGTTATTTTACTCTGGCTTTATTTACTATGGAGGTATTTTACTATGGCTTTATTTTACTATTGGCAAATTTTAGTATTGTATAATATTAATAAATCTGTCTGTCTATCTGTAAGTCTTCCTGTATATCTACCAGTCTCTCTCTCTCAATCTATCTATCTCTCTCTCTCTCTCTCTCTCTCTCTCTCTCTCTCTCTCTCTCTCTCTCTCTCTCTCTCTCTCTGTGTGTGTGTGTGTGTGTTTGTGTTTGTGTGTGTATGTGTGTGTGTGTATGCGTGTGTGTGTGTGTGTGTGTGTGTGTGTGTGTGTGTGTGTGTGTGTGTGTGTGTGTGTGTGTGTGTGTGTATGTATGTGTGTGTGTGTGTTTAGTTTTGCAATATTTTAGTTCTATGTCTTTTTACTATGAAGTTTTTTTTACTATGGCTTTATTTTACTATAGAGGTATTTTACTATGGCTTTATTTTACTATTTGCAAATTTTAGTATTGTATAATATTAATAAATCTGTCTCTCTGTCAGTCTACCTGTATATCGACCTGTCTGTCTGTCTGTCTGTCTCAGACGACATATCCCGTTGGTTTCATAGTTGTGTCTCGTACATGTTTGTGTGCGTATGTGTGTGTGTTTTATGTTTGCAATATTTTAGTTTTATGTCATTTTACTATGACGTTTTTTGCTACGGCTTTATTTTACTATGGAGGTATTTTACTATGCCTTTATTTTACTTTTGACAAATCTTGGTTTTGTATGATATTAATAAACCTGTCTGTCTATCGGTCGGTCTACCTGTATATCTTCCTGTCTGTCTGTCTGGTCAGTCTATCTGTCTGTCTGTCTATCTCAGACGGCATATCCGTTCGTTTTCATAGTTGTGTCTCGTACATGTGTGTGTTTGTGTGCGTATGTGTGTGTGTGTTTTAGTTTTGCAATATTTTAGCTTTATGTCTTTTTACTATGACGTCTTTTTACTATGGCTTTATTTTACTTTGGATGTATTTTACTATGGCTTTAGTTTTCTGTTGGCAAATTTTAGTATTGTATAACATTAATAAATCTGTCTGTCTATCTGTCGATCTACCTGTATATCTACCTGTCTGTCTGTCTGACTCTCTGTCTGTCTGTCTCAGACGTCATACCCGGTCGTTTTCAATATTGTGTCTCGTACCTTAAGTTGTGTGCGAGCGAGCGAGCGTGCGTGCGTGCGCGTGTGTGTGTGCGTTGAAAAGATTTTATACTCGAGACATTCGATTTTATACTCGAGACATTTTTGCCAAAAATCTTATTTCAGTTGGCACCTTGTCTTGAGCACATGTTGAAAAGTTTCATGCTTGTATCATCAAGTAAACTAATTCCTCATTATTTTGGAATTAGCAGCTTCACTAATATTACTTATTCTATTTTCAGGCAAGGCATTACTACCTTGGTATCGGTGTCCTGATGCTGATTTTCTTTCTGACGCCTGTTACAGCTATGCCAAGTATAATACAGGCTGCAGCCAACGCATCGCGCTTAGAAGCAATCACAATTTACTTTTCGAGTGGTCTGCGTTATACGGAGATTGTAATTCTTTTGTTTCTATGTCATGGCATTAAACTAAGCATCCGACAATTGAAGCGAATATTAAGTGCCAACAGTCTATATCGGAATAAGAACTATACAAGGGAAGCTGATATTAAAGACCTGATATCGGCCGAAATTGAGAATAGTGGCAGCTGTATTGGATATAGGGCTATGTGGAGAAGACTGGTAAATGACTATCACGTTCGAGTTTACAGAGACAAAGTTCTTCACATTATGCGCGAAATTGATCCAGAAGGAGTTCGTCGACGTAAGGCCCATAGGCTGGTTCGGCGAAGATATTATGCCCGTGGTCCGAACTATATTTGGCATGTCGATGGGTACGATAAGTTGAAGCCATATGGTTTCTGTATTCACGGTGCAATAGATGGTTACAGTAGGAAAATACTATGGCTGGAAGTATCAGAATCCAATAATTCATCAACACTCATTGTAAAGTATTATCTAGACACTTTGAGGAGCTTCAAAGTTTGCCCACGACTGCTTCGCTGTGATTGTGGAACGGAGAATGCAAAGCTGTCTCTACTTCAGCCTCTATTTAGGTATAACGATACGGATAGTTTGTCTGGTATGAATAGTTTTATGTATGGAAAGAGCGTATCAAATCAGAGAATAGAGGTTTGGTGGGGAATTCTAAGAAAACAGGGAATTCAGTGGTGGATTTGCAACTTTAAAGATATGCAAGATATGAACGAGTTTGACGAAACAAACATGTTGAGTGCCTACGCTACTGTTTTATGCATGTGATTCAGGCAGACCTTGACAGAATAGCTAAACACTGGAATTTGCATGAGATTCGTTCACAGAAGCATTCAAACATCCCTTCTGGTAAACCTGAAATACTATTTTACATACCAGAAATATTCGGAGGTCGCGACTATGGTCATCGGGTTGATTTAGATGATGTAGAGGTTTGCTTGGATCTGTATAGTTCGCCCAAGAAGATGTTTTCTGAAGAGATCGAAGAACTTGCTCACCTTCTTTTACCACAACACCAAAGACACACGGACGCTGATGAGGCTTATATCTTGTATAGAGATTTATTGCATGAAGCAGAAACATACATTTGAACTGTGTGTTTGGTTGCCTTATTCGCGTTTAACACGTTCGCTTGCCAGAGATAAGCTTTGTAAAAAACCAGTATTTGGAAACTAGCGTGGAACTGTAAACATTAAATTTATTGTTAAACAAAATAACTTAGGTTTAAACAATATATTTCTTGTTATCCGATCCACGCTGGGAAACTAGCGTGGGATTTATTCAACAATAAAGGTGTTGTTTTAACGATATAATCCTCCCAGTATGCCATTTTGATATGTTAAGCATAGAAACAGTCGTTGCGTATGCGCAGGAGAAAAAATAGACTGAACCAATGAATATTAAATAGCACTCAATATCTTAAAACACTTAATATAGACAGAGCCATATATCCAGATACATATATCGAGAGGATTTGAAACTGTAGTGCATTTATCAAATATATCATGTATTAACTTTAACAAAAAGCTTGGTCTTCGTTTAGATTTCAACAAATGTAGCACATGCTTTAACTACCTGCCTGCCTACTGTCCTGCCTGCCTGTCTGCATGCTGTCCTGTCGGCCTGTTATCCTGGTTGCCTACGTGCCTGCTGTCCCTCCTGCCTGCATGCCTGACCGTTTTTGTGGTGCTTTAATAATGAAAACCTAACAAACTGTATAGTCGTCCTCCAGGAAGAACGACAATTATACTGACATTATAAGAATCACGTGGCAAGTTTACTTGAACCGCAACAAAACAAATAGAATGGCAGTACATCTAGCGCAGTTATGGATCAGCATTGTGATCGGCCCAGGCTGATCCTGTCGGCTGATCAGTCTGGGTTGTCCACTTGACGAAAGCCAGGATTCGCTATGCACTGAGTGCACTGTGAAGACTGATCAGACTTTACAGATTCTCCAGCTGATCGTAGTGTTCAATGGGTGCACACACATTTTGTTGGATTTGTCTTTGCCATGTTCATCGACTCGGTCACGACTTTTCGTAACCTTGGTCATGACATAACGAAAACACGCCTATTCAAATACATTGAAATTATTCTGCCGAAAAAAAAAAGAATGTTTTCAGATAAAAAACAAATATTTTTCATATTTCTGCTCAAAATATAGATTGTGTGTGTTCCCACAATCTATGTTTTAGCAGAAATAAGAAAAAATAATGTTTACCCAAGCAAACCCCAGTTTGTCCATGTAAAAGTGGGGTCTGAATGGGTCAAAACATAAGGCTTGTTATCGTTATGTTCTAGACAAACATGTGATACAGAGTCTTTTAACCAATTTAAGCCGAAGGGATTCGTCTAACCCTACTATCTGGATGAGTCTGTTCTTCTTTTTAGGGGTTCCAGGTTGATGTTTCTTTTAAGCAAAACCATGTTGACCCTGATGTCATGTGGTATTATGTGGCGTCCCATCTGGATCTGCGCTGATTGCATATGTCCTATGTGTGGGATGCTAAGTTTAAATGGGTTACAAATGTTAACCACATGTTCACCGAAATGACTATGTGCGAATCGCGAAACTAAAGCCAGGTTTACACACAGCAAGTTTCCTTGACAAATACGGTTTGTTAACGAAAACATTGCTTGTGTAAATGAAAATAATTGTTAAAGTTTCATTGGTAAATTAATGTATCAATGTTCAGTGGTAATGAAAACCTTGTTCGTGTAAATTGAAACCTTTGACAAAGACGTTTGACAAGTTAGCAAGTTTTTTACCGTTAGAAACGTATCGATTATTTTTGCTGGTTCGTTGATATTTGGTCGTCCGCCAAAGCCATTGACGAGTCTCACAACTGTCATTAGTGTAGTTCTTGGTACACGTGCTTCGCAATTTACGATGCCTGATGATTCTGATCTGGGTCGGTACTGTTGCAGTTAATATGTCCCGTCAAAGGGACACAATATGTACAAGACGTGTTTCATGTTTATTTGAACAATTTTGCGATTACCGTTACCGTTATATTGTTTCCATTTCTTTTTATTTCCATATCTAGGTCTGATCTCCAGGAAAACAAAGACACAAGAAAATAGTTTCTATCAATTTTAGTGGCTTTGAAATCAGTCTCAAAAATCGGTGGTCAAATCATAAATGTTTAGCAAAACAGTCTGACTCAGAAAGTCTTGTACCTTCGTCAAATATTTTCTCTTCAATAATATATGAGCACTGATTTCTTGCAACCTGTTTGAACTTGTACGGGAATGATTTAAGTTTTGTTATATGAGAAAACAGGTCATTTCAGATGGATACTTGCTTTGATAAAGCAAGTGAAACAACAATTTGAAGTTTGGAGTTGTCATGGCAACACTTAGATATTTGCAATGCTATAATGCTTCAGTGCAAGAAAGCCAACATCAATCAATCCGGCACAAGTGGCCCCTGTACATAATATACGCTGGGTGTATGATGCATCCGTGAATAGCTGGAACCCGCATTGGTTAACCGCTTAGAAAGTCTAAGATGCTAAGGCAAAATGTGCAAGTAGGAATGACCATACACATAACAATTTGCTGCTTACGGGAACTATTTTGCTGGGCTTGGGATGTTATTGGTCACAATAATGAGTAAAATGTGAGGTATTTTCTTCAAAATGACTGAAAGCTGTTCTCGGGGAAGTTATAGAACTTAAGCGGAATAGAATCCTGAAATTCTGCCGTTACATCAGTCGCAATCCTGACCAAGCGTTCTGGTCAATCCGAGGTTATACCATAGTAACCGAAATTGCAAATTCACCGTACTACAGTCCGCGGATCATCACCAGCAAATCTTGTTTCGGAGGTTTTTGTCTATCATTTGATTGGTCAATTCAACTTAAGATGCTTGTCTTTCCGCGGAGGTTGGTTTTGCTGCCCACGGAGCGCACATTGTTTTGACTAATCTGACCGCGGAGAATATTAACAGAAAATGGTAAGCTCATCTAGCTACCATCCCAATAAATGAGCCTTATCATAAGGAACAAGAATATATACCGCTGGTAAAAAGTTAAGCATATTTGTGTTTGAATGCATACATTTTTTGCCATAGGAAAAATTATTGTTTTGTCTTTTTGTGAATGTTTCACGTATAAAACATTTTTGTGGCTCTTTATACGGCTTCGAATTACACCAATTTTAATGCATGGTCAAATCATGCAAATAACCATTTTGCAATGCATGCATTTGGAAAAGATAAAAATTGTCCATTGTCATCAGGGGATCGTCCATTGCTGAAAGGTGAGGATTGATACTCATATCCGAATCGGGAATGAAGAATAAAGATAAACTCAGGCGAATGAACTGAACACAGAGCAACATTGCACGACCCGCAGAAAAAGCAACCGACTGAAGTCGGTTTTTTCTAAGAGTGCCCTAAAATCACCGTGTCATTCTGTCATTCTGTCAGTCTGTCAGTCTGTCATTCTGTCTGTCCGTCCGTAACCCGTTTGTGAAAATTGGTGATAGTGACTTAACCGCTTGGAATATTTAAACAATTTTTGGCATACTGATAGATATCAATGAGATCTAACCAATGAACTTACGAAATATTACATTCCATTTAGTATAGCCTCGCCGAGGCGAAAAATGTAAAAATTTTCGAACATTTTTGAACTGCTTCTCCTAGGAAACCGTTGGGCCGATTGAAATCAAATTTCATATGGAGCCTCTATGGGATGGGGGAAACCAAAAATTGCTCATGGGGTCAAGGTCACATGACCAAAATGGCCGCCAAGCCATATATGGTTTGTCTGTCTGTCCGTCCGTAACCCGTAAGTGAAAATTGGTGATAGTGACTTAACCGCTTGGAATATTTAAACAATTTTGGCATACTGATAGATATCAGTGAGATCTAACCAATGAACTTGCGAAATATTACATTCCATTTAGTATAGCTTCGCCGAGGCGAAAAATGTGAAAATTTTCGAACTGCTTCTCCTCGGAAACCGTTGGGCCGATTGAAGTCAAATTTCATATGGAGCCTCTATGGGATAGGGAAACCAAAATTTGCTCATGGGGTCCAGGTCACATGACCAAAATGGCCGCCAAGCCATATATGGTAAAAACCCTTCAAAAATAGTCTTCTCCAGAACCACTAGGCAGATTTCCACGAAACTTGATAAATAGCATCTGGGATGTAGGCCTATCATAAATTGCTAAAATGGTGACCCTGGGTTGACCTTGACCTTCTTTGGGTCCGTCCGTAACCCGTTTGTGAAAATTGGTGACAGTGACTTAACCGCTTGGAACATTTAAACAATTTTTGGCATACTGATAGTTATCAATGAGATCTAACCAATGAACTTACGAAATATTACATTCCATTTAGTATAGCCTCGCCGAGGCGAAAAATGTGAAAATTTTCGAACATTTTTGAACTGCTTCTCCTCGGAAACCGTTGGGCCGATTGAAGTCAAATTTCATATGGAGCCTCTATGGGATGGGGGAAACCAAAATTTGCTCATGGGGTCAAGGTCACATGACCAAAATGGCCACCAAGCCATATATGGTTTTTCTGTCTGTCCGTCCGTTACCCGTTTGTGAAAATTGGTAATAGTGACTTAACCGCTTGGAATATTTAAACAATTTTTGGTATACTGATAGATATCGATGAGATCTAACCAATGAACTTGCGAAATATTACATTCCATTTAGTATAGCTTCGCCGAGGCGAACAATGTGAAAATTTTCGAACTGCTTCTCCTCGGAAACCGTTGGGCCGATTGAAATCAAATTTCATATGGAGCCTCTATGGGATGGGGGAAACCAAAAATTGCTCATGGGGTCCAGGACACATGACCAAAATGGCCGCCAAGCCATATATGGTCTGTCTATCTGTCCGTCCGTAACCCGTTTGTGAAATTGGTGATAGTGACTTAACCGCTTGGAATATTTAAACAATTTTTGGCATACTGATAAATATCAATGAGATCTTATCAATGAACTTGCGAAATATTACATTCCATTTAGTACAGCCTCGCCGAGGCGAAAAATGTGAAAATTTTCGAACTGCTTCTCCTCGGAAATCGTTGGGCCGATTGAAGTCAAATTTCATATGGAGCCTCTACGGGATGGGGGAAACCAAAATTTCCTCATGGGGTCCAGGTCACATGACCAAAATGGCCGCCAAGCAATATTTGGTAAAAACCCTTCAAAAATAGTCTTCTCCAGAACCACTTTGCAGATTTCCACGAAACTTGATAAATAGCATCTGGAACGTAGGCCCATCATAAATTGCTAAAATGGTGACCCTGGGTTGATCTTGACCTTCTTTGTGCCTAGGTCAAACTTTGACACATATGCTTTTGTGTTTGATTTTATCCTGCAAACGATTCAGAATACAGTACTAAAGTATAAGATATATTTTTGCTCCTTACGATAAGGCGCATTTATTGGGGGAACCGTTTTATGTCCAGGGCACATGACCAAAATGGCCGCCATACCCATATATGGTAACACTCATAAAGCTAAAAGCATCCGGCGGGTCGTGCACTTCAGCTGAAGCACTGGTTTTCTCCTAGACATCAAATCACCTGAGTGCCTATGATATGAATTAGAGCGAAGTGTATAGCAACAAAAATAGCCATTTTTAACATCTGAGACAGCCTCAGAAAGCATTACTGCAAGGTTGGGAACAAAATCCAGCACAAAGACGTACATTCTTGTTGGTTTCGCTATTTTAACGGTGCGAAAAAGCCATTTAAAACAATGGGGATACATACCAAGTATATGACAACCATTAGGGATTGCCTGAACATATACTGTAACGAAATCGTGTGATCGTTATTTTAACATGACCACAAGATATTGTTTTTGATTTGGTGGTGAGGTTCAAAAAATAGCATATTCTCAGTATTTGCTGCGAGTGTAGTTGTTGACATGGCAATTATGTGCTTCCATACAATCAAATTCCTGTTTGAAAATCATTTAATTATTTACTTATATCCCCTCTGTTAAACTAAAGCAATACAAATCATATGATCATTTAAATTATCTGTTTTGAATCGAAACCAAAATTAGTCTTGAAATTCCTATAAAGAAATATGCTTAACTTTTTACCGGTGGTATATATGGTTAAGTGGTGTTATTTTGCATGGTTCGCAAGAAATTAGACATTTGACTTTTTCCCATACAAATGCCCATCTTACCAAATTTGACCTTGGCATAAAATAGGTCAAGGTAATCCCAGGGTCGTAATTTATATAATCTATAATTGTTCCATGTCCCACATGCTACATACCAAGTCTCGTGCAAATCGGACCGGCGGATCCGGAGAAGATTTTTGAGCATATTTGAGCATTGAGCATTTTTCTGAGTATCTGGTCATGTGACCTGGATAAAAAATGTAAACTTTCGTTCCCTCACCCCAGGAATACTCCACATGAAATTTGACTTCAATCGGCTCAGTGGTTCCGGAACAGACGACTTTTGAAAATGTGGACGACAGACGACAGACAGACAAAATCCTTGCCATATGATAAGCTCACCAATGAGCCTTTGGCTCAGGTGACCTAAAAAACGTTGTTCAGCTTACATTAGCTCGTAATCTTAGTCTCACATGAATGGTAACTGGACCTTATTTTCAAATTTAAGGCAAGATATGCTTTTATTTGTCAAATCGCAAGAAATTCGGAAGCCATCTTGAAATTCAAGGCAGCCATCTTAAAAAAATGGAAAATTTTGCGTTGGCTTGGTTGATTTTCTTGATCAAGAAGATTTGAAGAACAAATGCTAAAAGTGTCATACTTGTATCCGAAAGTGCACAATTGTTCTAGAAATCGAACACTTCCCACTTCACTACCAGGAAACCTGTAAGTATGGGAGAATGCTTGGAAGTAGCATCTGACCTTAACTCTTGACCTTTGGCGCCAGTGATACAGGTTTGTGGTTGGTGGTGCCTGATGCTCTGTCTCTGGTCGGGCTCATCGGAGTCTTTCTTATGAATGTTTTCATTGCTCTTAAAGGAACTCATTTTTGATTTTTATTTGCCTTCACTGCAGCTGGTGTTGTGCCGTGTGGCGGCCGTAAAACGTCTCCCCTTGCATCAACCATAGTGCAGTTTATATTTTACTTTTGGTCCTTTGAGATCAGCGTATATATTCTGAGAAATCAAAAATAAATTATTGGTTTAGACTCATATTCTAGACAGGTTTTTAATTATTTGGACCCCATTTTAGTTTATATCAGTCTTTGAATCGACTGCCTATTCGAAATTCGCAAAATTGCAGTATGTTTCCTCTGCCTTTCTTTGCCGGATCATTACAGGGTCACTGATGAGGCTTTATTAGCCGAAACTACGTAGTATGATCCATCTTCTTTCTTATGAATGTTTTCATTGCTCTTAAAGGAACTCATTTTTGATTTTTATCTAACTGTTGGTTTTCTTTTGCTCCAGCATTTCAGTGGTTTCTTGCTGTCGAGTCCTCACCGTTATCTCACCTCTGTGGTTCTTTGATTTTTGTGTTCACGGAGATGTTGCTCTGATGAGTTAGGAGGCCTTCATGCGGACTGAACAAATTATTCGCTTAATCGCAACGGAAGTAAGGACGAGGATTGTGGCCACGTAAAATCGATTTAAGCCCCCCAATGGAAATCTTCCACTGACCGTTCCAAGGCGGCTCTTCTGTGGCGATTTATTTATGTTGTTGTTTGTTACTTACTGTGTGTATCACTTGTGTCTTTTAATTTTGGATGGCCATATGTCCATTTTGTTGGAAAGTAACTGTCCTTATGGCCTTCCTTTGTTTAGGTTTCCATTATGGTCTGGTTGCTTAATGTTTGTATTTCTTTCCCTTTGGTGTCTTTTATGGGTGGAGTAAGTTAATTGTATCAATTCCTGATCTTTGTTTTACTTCTACTTTGTGAGAGAGCCTGGAACACTGCAAGAGTGCAAAAGACAGTCACAGGCCAGAGACCACATAAGCATGGACTGAATAGACTCTACAGAGAGACAATCAAAGAAGATGAAATGCATTTAGGATGATCTCTAGTCACATCTGGTCCTAACTCGTTTGGGTCCAGTGATTCTGGAACTCTGCAGGGGTTTTTGGAACTCTGCAGGAGTGCCAAAACCAAGTTCAGTGTACACATGTTCAGGAGGATCCCTAAAGGTCGCATCTGACCAAAACTTGCTTGCCACCATAGATCTGGGGAGTCACAGTGCCTGGAATTATGCCGAAGACATGCCAATGTCAACAGAACAGCAAGAAATCAGCTTCAGTCATTGAAAACATTTTCTCAAAACTCAACAGCCTTACCAGTAGCACCAAAGTAACAATTTTAGTCACATTTTTGTACATGCTCTAGGTGACCTGTTTTATATTTTGTCTAACTAGCTCCACCCAAGGGCATGACTCCGGGGCAATGTTTACCAATTACCAACTTTCTGGCTTTAACCTAGCTTTGACGTAAACCTTGACGTGAACTTAGACGAAAATGCCACATAACCTTTAACGTCTTAAACCATTTACTTAATTTTAGCCCCTAGTCCCCATTAAAGGCATGACCTCAGGATAATTTTACATTGAATGTGAAGATTTGGTCATGGTTAAGTATTTAACTTAATTCCAACCTTCTTGTGTGAATAGTTACCGAAGAATGGCCCTGTGACTTTAGCACATACTCACTTTCGGACAAACATCAAGGCGACACATATTTATATATATATGCCTCCCTGATTGGCGGGTGGGAGCAGTAAATGGTTTAAGAGTTCCTGTAGTTGCATTTTTCCATGGTTTGACTGTCAACATTCTGGTTGCCTTGGTTTCCCACGGTATCTCCTGGCCAATCACCAAAAGTGCACAGACATTGCCCTACCATTATTGTCCTCATCCATGAATTTTGTCTTGTTGGGCAGAAATGCTAAAATCTATCATAGTATATGGTAAATCTATCATAGTATATCTTAATATGGCATAAATCCATTTTAAGATTCTAAAGTAAAACTTCAACACTGACAACAAAAGGCAGCTCTTCCTGAACTTTGTAATTGTAATAACACAACAAAATACCATGAAACTTTTTTCAAATTTAATCAGTAATGCTTACTTGAGCATAAAAATATGAAATTGCTGTCTTGTGCATACAACCTGTATAGTCAATAAATTCCCAGACTGTTTTAAAACATACTAAACCCCCACAAAAACCTCAAAAATCGGGAACAAGAATACAGCAGTTTTGAAATTTTAACATTGATTTAGCCCGACATTCATAAATACAAGAAATCTGACAAACAAAGTGGCACATGCACATCATGACGTCATATATGTAAACAAAAATGGCGGAAAGAGGCTTTTTTTTGTAGCAAACGTGGTTCGGATAGGTCAGGTAAAAAGTGTTTGATTAACTGGTATTCTTTTTCGTGTTATTGCCGATATTTGTGGTATGTATAGAACAAGTATTCCCCTATTCGTAAACAACAAAAACATGTCCTGAATTTTGTGTTTTCCTCGTTTGGCTTATTGATTGATACAGATTATATTTGGATGAAAAATCCATCCAAATCTTGATTTACTTTGGAGCGGAAAACCATCAAATGTCAAAAGCGTTCCAAACATGAAATTTAGTTGGATGGAAAAATCCAATGAAAAGGAGGGAAAATCCAAACATCCTGTTTTAGACCTCGGATGGATAGCCATTTTGGACCTAACTGCAAACGGTAGTGTGGCGCTTGTGGCAGTTAACTTCCTATATCTCTTTTTAGTCCAGAAACTTATTGACTATCTTCAGTATATGGTAAATGTGTTGCCCAGAGAGGAGGCCTTCCTCAACAGATTGTCTCCAGTAAACAAGAAATCCCCAAAAGGCGGTGTCGCACCTGCTTGGGCAAAATCACTAGAGCTTGAAATATAGGTCAAGGTCACTGGGTCTACAGCTCCGTTCTGAAAATAGTATACCCCCGTAAAGTTTGCATAATAATTGAACACCTGAACTGTTTTCGATTGCCCATATTTACATAAAACAAAACAGAATTTCAATGTATATTTTTATTTGTATTTGATTGATATACAAATAACTCCTAACACATAATTTTGAACCCATAGTTAACTTCAGCTATCGTTAATAGGCAATGAAGTAGGGTTACTGATTTTACCCTTATTTTTCTTTAAATGTTGTCTCTTTTCGGTGGTGTAAAATGTTACCATTGAATATAGCTGCCTTTGGTTTTCCTGTCTGGAAACAAGAATCAATATACTATAAAATTTTGTAAAACCTTGTTATCATTGTCTCCTTTGATCATTATTTTAGAGCCGGATTTAAACATTCACAATTTGCCATTTTGAGGCATGTAAAACAATAAAGATGTATATTTGTGCAGCAACTGATGCGATTCAGCTATTTGCAATTGTCTGTTTAGCTCTTGTAACATTGAAACTGGAAAAAATAACATCATGAAGTTCTAAAATGGCATTTTGCAAGGTTCTTAGCTAAATGGGGCTGTTTGTCATTTCCAAAGTAAAGAATCTAACAAAATAAAAAAGCTGCATAGTACCAACTGCTGCTCAAATATACATCAAAATTGTTTTACATGCCTCAAAATTGCCAATGGTGAAGGTTATAAAACCAGTTCTGAATTTATGATAACCGAAGAAAATGGTAACAGGATTTTGCATAAGTCTTGGATCTTGCATTATATTATTTTTGCAAAATAGAAATCTTAAATGGTACTGTTTGGTTTCTCTAACAAACACGACACTTTGCCCTTCATTAGATTCTTTACTTTGGAGACCCCCCCCCCCCCCCCCACAGCCCCATTTAAGCTAAGAACCTTGCAAAATGCCATTTTAAAACTTCATGATGTTATATTTTCCATTTTCAATGTTGCAAGAGCTGAACAGACAATTGCAAATAGCTTAATCGAATCAGTTGCTGCTCAAAAATACATCGAAATTGTTTTACATGCCTCAAAATGGCAAATGGTGACTGTTTAAACCCGGCTCTAAAATAAAGATAAAAGGAGATAATGATAACAACGTTTTGCATGATTTTGTAGTTTACTGATTCTTGTTTCCAGAAATGAAAACCAAAGTCAGATATATTGAATGGTAACATTTTTACACCACTGGAAAGAGACCTTATTTAAAGAAAAACTAAAATTTGTTTTCTGAAGAAAACTGATGTTTCCCCCTAGATAATTCCCCCCCCCCCCAAAAAAAAAAACACAAAAGTTGTCTTCCTTGTTTGTTCATGACACATCGTCTCGATGTAATGCATTCACCTGTAGTTTCATGAATATATTCCATACCATTTAGTAGTCAGGGCCCGGACACGATTTACTATATAAAGTACGTCAAGGGCGGATAATTAAAAAAAACAAAACGAGAGTGTTGTCTTCCTTGTTCACGACACATCGACTCGATATGATGCATTCACGTGTAAAGTTTCAAGAATATATTCCATACTGTTTAGGAGTTAAGGCCCAGACACGATTTACTATATAAAGCAAGTCAAGGGCAGATAATTAAAAAAACAAAAATGCAAGAGTTGTCTTCCTTGTTCATGACACATCGTTTTGATGTGATGCATTCACCTGTAAAGTTCCATGAATATCTTCCATACCGTTTAGGAGTTATGGCCCGGACACGGTTAACTATATAAAGTCAATCAAGGGCAGATAATTCTAAACTCAAAAATGGGCAAACCAGAGTTATGGTTCATGTACTCTGCACTCTCTCACATCTTGTTTAAGATTTCTGTGAAATGTCACGAAAATATCTTGAACAATTTTTGAGTTATAGGCCGGACATGATTAGAAATGGCCATTTTCAATTTTCAAAGGGATATAACTCCAAAAGTAAGCAAACCAGAGTTATGGTTCATGCTCGCTGCACTTTCTCACATCCTCCTGAAGATTTCTGTGAAGGTTCATGTAAATATCTCGAACTGTTTTGGAGTTATGGCCCGGACATGATTAGAAATGCCCATTTTTAAAGGGCAATAACTCAAAAAGTAGGCAAACCTGGGTTATGGTTCATGCGCTCTGCACATCGTCTCATGGTGCTTTACATTTGTGTGAAGTTTCATGAAAATATCTCTAACCGTTTTCGAGTTATGGAGCGGACACGAAAATGTGACAGACTACTACCCCTACTCCTACTACTACTCCTACAGACATGGGCAAAAATAATATGTCTCCCTCCCTTACAGGGGGAGACATAATAAGGGTAAAATCAGTCACCCTACTTCTTTGCCTATTAACGATAGCTGAAGTTAGCTATGGGATCAAAATTATGTGTTAGGAGTTACTTGTATATCAATCAACAACAAATAAAAATACTCATTGAAATTCTGACTTGTTTTATGTAAATATGGACAATCGAAAACAGTCCAGGTATTCAATTTATTATGCAACATTACCTGGGTATATTATTTTCAGAACGGAGCTGTATGTGCCTGGATGTCGAGCAGATGCTTCATGCAAGGTTTGATGGTTGTAGGCCTTAGAGTTTATGGCTTGGGTACATCTTTTTCAAAATGGCCCATATCTGGGCTAAAATAGACCTTACATAGATGAAAATAACTAAAAATGTGGCATTTTCAGCATTTTTGATGGTTCCAATTCTTGTCAAGTATACAGCACAGCCGTAAACCAATTAGATATTGAAATGTGTTATAGTCTATATCAAAGTCTACAACATTTTTCACTATCATTTTGGTTTACTGGTGTGCACTAGGCTAGCCAAGTTTTGACATATGCCAAAAATGGCCAAAATAGCATATTTTGGTACATTTTAGTTACTTTTTTCCCTTATCAATCCTGTTTGGGCCTTGTAACCTCACACAAACTTTTATTCCTAATACTTTGACTAGACTTCAATATATTAACTTTTTTAATCTACAACAACTTTCATTTTTGGATATTTTTGACAATTTGCAAATGAAATAAATGGAAAATCAAATGATCAGATTGTACATGTAATGTAAATTCTTGTATTTGACCCGCTGTACCTTCGCATAGAGACTTCTGTTCTATATTTTCTTTTTACATGTTACTATTACATGTTTGGGTAAAGCTACTGAATATGTAAATATTGTTACATTCAGAAGGGGGCCATTTCGGGCCCTTAATGTACAGTCCTTTACATTTAAAGGTGTTGTCCTACAATTAGACCATTTAGAAGTACTAATGAAAATCTTAAATGTTCACAATTTTAGTGACCATGGGCCAGTCAAAAACTGACCTTGACCGTGGCTAATTTGTTTGCTCTAAAATGCGACATCATTGAAACACAGCTTTCCAATAAATCTCATACATGGTTTGTAATTCCATATTTATTTGTTCTTAATACAAGAGCCATATTGTTTAATAAAAACCTCTATTCAAATGTGTGAAAACTTTGGATTTTCATTGTACTGTATGCATTCAATGCTTACCTAAGCATATATCGCTTAATTAAAAATAATTGAAAAGCTACTGTAACATTGCCAATATACAAGTATTTAACCAGAGCTGTCGTAGGACAGTGTAGCTCACCTGCTGATATTTTTTTTATCCAAACACTTTTATCAGTGTGCTATGATAACTAGATCTTTCTATTAGTATTTCAGGTAGAAAATGCCTCCCTCGATCAAACAATCCTCAAGATATAAGACAAACTCAATGGACCATGAAATAGAAGTCACAGTGACCTAGGTATATGTTGGGGTCAATTAATGCGTCATATGAACCCCACGTATGATATTACTACATCAAATTGTCTTTGAGAAATTAGCCAAAGTCACTGGACCATAAAATATAGGTCAGATATATTTTGAGGTCACTCATAGGGTCACATGGAACTAATATCCAAGGTATGACACTTCTCCATTAAATAATGCCTGAAATATAAGACAGAACCGTTGGACCATGAAATAAAGGTCACAGTGACCGAGATAAATTTTAGGTCAATCATCGTGTCACATGGAACTTAAAGGTATTACATTTGTCCATCAAATAGGGCCTGAGATATAAGGCAAAATCATTGGACCATGAAATATACGTCACAAGGACCTAGTTAAATTTTGAGGTCAATCATCGGGTCACATGGAACTAATATCCAAGGCATGACATTTCTCCATTAAATAGTGCCTGAAATATAAGGCAAAATCATTGGACCATGAAATACAGGTCAGTGACCTAGATAATTTTTTAGGTCAACCGTCGTGCCACATGGAACTAATATCCGAGGTATTACATTTGTCCATCAAATAGGGCTGGGGATAGAAGGTAAAAATCACTGGAACATGAAATATAGGTCAGTTACCTAGATAAATTTGAGGTCAATCATCCGGTCACATGGAACTAATATCCAAGGTATGACATTTCTCCAAATAGTGCCTGAGATATAAGACAAAATCACTGGACCATGAAATATATGTCAGTGACGTATATAACTGATCATCGGGTCACATGGAACTAATGCCCACGGTATGACATGTCTCCATCAAATACCAGTTATAATCATCATAATTACATTTTTTCTGAAAATTCTAAGTCTGTGACCTTGACCCCAAGGTCATGCCCCGGGTTGGAGATGGCCTCGGCAACAACTTTAGACATATAAAGATAATCCATGATAGGGTCTTTAAAATATAAGCACTTGAAAAACTTTAACCAAAGTGTTATATAAACGTAAACGCTGACGACCGTGGTGACAACAATGGCTCTGCATGTACTTCGTACACACGAGCTAAAAAGTACAGTCAACCTTCTTTACAACAGCAATCCAAATAACTTGCCAGGGACAGCCAAGTCATTTGCACCTCAATATGGCAGGCACATAGATTAAATGTCTGTCCACACCAGGATAACAGCTAAAAAGTTTTCTGCAGGAAATCTGACGCCTCCCCCCCCCCATTAATCTGCATGGATAATTGATTGAGAAAATATTTTTTCATGTTACATATATAGTCTTTGGCGTTATATACCAATATCTACACAATGGACATGAGTACACGGTGGAAATGGCTATTTTCAATTTTCAAAGAGCAAAATTTGAAAAGAAGGCAAACCACAGTTATGGTTCTTCTGCTTTGATCATCTCACATTTTTTACACTTTGCACATCGTATCGTGCTGCTTTACGAGTACATGAAGATTAAAAATTAAACAAAAGAGCTAAGTCGAAATAGCCATCTTCAAAATTTATTAAGTTAAACGGACAATAAATCTAAAAGTAGGCAAAACTGTGATCTGCATGCTTTGTCATATATGTAATGCTTTATATTTATGTGAAATTTCATGTAAAAATCTAAAATGGGTTTTCAAATCACAGAGTAGATAGAGGTGCATGGTTGAAATGGCCATCTCCACAGTTTACTAAGTTCAAAATGCATAATTCAAAAAGTAGGCAAGCCAGAGTTATGGTTCATGAGGTCTGCACATCATCTGTTTATGCTCTACACTTGTGAGAAGTTTCATAAACAAGAGGGCCCTGGTTCGCTCACCTGATCCAAAGTATAACAAGTGGGACCTGGGCAGGGTCATTTTTGGCCCCAGGGCTATAATTTGAACAATCTTGGTAGAGGTCCACCAGAAGAGGGTTCATATCTCATACGAGGTTTCAGAGAAGAAGATAGTTAAAGGTTTTCCATACATAAGTCTATGTAAAACGTGGGCCCTGAGGTGGGGCCAGTTTTGGCCCCGCGGCCATAATTCGAACAATCTTGGTAGAGGTCCCCTAGATGAAGCTTCATACCAAATATGAAAGGCCTGAGCCTTGTGGTTTCAGAGAAGAAGATTTTTAAAGGTTTTCCCTATATAAGCCTATGTAAAACATGTGGGCCCCGTGGCGGGGCTACAGGGCTATAATTTGAACAATCTCGGTAGAGGTCCTCTAGATGAAGCTTCACACCAAATATGAAAGACCTGGGCCATTTGGTTTCAGAGAAGATTTTTAAAGGTTTTCCTGCTATAAGCCTATATAAAATATGTCAGCCCCGAAGTGGGGCCATTTTTGGCCCCAGGGCTATAATTTGAACAATCTTGGTAGAGATCCCTTAGATGAAGCTTCCTACGAAATATGGAAGACCTGGGCCTTGTCTCTATAAGTCTATGTAAAACATGTTGGCCCCGGGGTGGGGCCATTTTTCGCCCCGCGGCCATAATTCGAACAATCTTGGTAGAGGTCCTCTAGATGAAGCTTCATGCCAAATATGAAAGACCTGAGCCTTATGGTTTCAGAGAAGAAGATTTTTAAATGTTTTCCCTATATAAGCCTATGTAAAACATGTTGGCCCCGGGGTGGGGCCATTTTTGGCCCCAGTGCTATAATTTGAACAATCTTGGTAGAGGTCCCCTAGATGAAGCTTCATATCAAATATGGAAGACCTGGGCCATGTGGTTTCAGAGAAGAAGATTTTTAAACGGTTTCCATGTATAAGCCTATGTAAAACATGTGGGCCTCGGGGTGGGGCCATTTTTGGCCCCAGGGTTATAATTTGAACAATCTAGGTAGAGGTCCTCTAGATGAAGCTTCATACGTGTTTTCGTTATGTCATGACCAAGGTTACGAAAAGTAGTGACCGAGTCGATGAACATGGCAAAGACAAATCAAACAAAATGTGTGTGCACCCATTGAACACTACGATCAGCTGGAGAATCTGTAAAGTCTGATCAGTCTTCACAGTGCACTCAGTGCATAGCGAATGATCCTGGCTTTCGTCAAGTGGACAACCCAGACTGATCAGCCGACAGGATCAGCCTGGGCCGATCACAATGCTGATCCATAACTGCGCTAGATGTACTGCCATTCTATTTGTTTTGTTGCGGTTCAAGTAAACTTGCCACGTGATTCTTATAATGTCAGTATAATTGTCGTCCTTCCTGGAGGACGACTATACAGTTTGTTAGGTTTTCATTATTAAAGCACCACAAAAACGGTCAGGCATGCAGGCAGGAGGGACAGCAGGCACGTAGGCAACCAGGATAACAGGCCGACAGGACAGCATGCAGACAGGCAGGCAGGACAGTAGGCAGGCAGGTAGTTTAAGCATGTGCTACATTTGTTGAAAGCTAAACGAAGACCAAGCTTTTTGTTAAAGTTAATACTTGTTATATTTGATAAATGCACTACAGTTTCAAATCCTCTCGATATATGTGTCTGGATATATGGCTCTGTTTATCATAAGTGTTTTAAGATATTGAGTGCTATTTAATATTCATTGGTTCAGTCTATTTTTTCACCTGCGCATACGCAACGACTGTTTCTATGCTTAACATATCAAAATGGCATACTGGGAGGATTATATCGTTAAAACAACACCCATATTGTTGAATAAATACCACGCTAGTTTTCCAGCGTGGATCGGAAAACAAGAAATATATTGTTTAAACCTAAGATATTTTGTTTAACAATAAATTTAATGTTTACAGTTCCACGCTAGTTTCCAAATACTGGTTTTTTACAAAGCTTATCTCTGGCAAGCGAACGTGTTAAACGCGAATAAGGCAACCAAACACATAGTTCAAATGTATGTTTCTGCTTCATGCAATAAATCTCTATACAAGATATAAGCCTCATCAGCGTCCGTGGGTCTTTGGTGTTGTGGTAAGAGAAGGTGAGCAAGTTCTTCGATCTCTTCAGAAAACATCTTCTTGGGCGAACTATACAGATCCAAGCAAACTTCTACATCATCTAAATCAACCCTATGACCATAGTCGCGACCTCCGAATATTTCTGGTATGTAAAATAGTATTTCAGGTTTACCAGAAGGGATGTTTGAATGCTTCTGTGAACGAATCTCATGCAAATTCCAGTGTTTAGCTATTCTGTCAAGGTCTGCCTGAATCACATGCATAAAACAGTAGCGTAGGCACTCAACATGGAAGCTGTTTGTTTCGTCAAACTCGTTCATATCTTGCATATCTTTAAAGCTGCAAATCCACCACTGAATTCCCTGTTTTCTTAGAATTCCCCACCCATCTGATACTTTCAGCCATAGTATTTTTGCTACTGTTACCATCTATTGCACCGTGAATACAGAAACCATATGGCTTCAACTTATCATACCCATCGACATGCCAAATATAGTTCGGACCACGGGCATAATATCTTCGCCGAACCAGCCTATGGGCCTTTCGTCGACGAACTCCTTCTGGATCAATTTCGCGCATAATGTGAAGAACTTTGTCTCTGAGAACTCGAACGTGATAGTCATTTACCAGTCTTCTCCACATAGCCCTATATCCAATACAGCTGCCACTATTCTCAATTTCGGCCGATATCAGGTCTTTAATATCAGCTTCCCTTGTATAGTTCTTATTCCGATATAGACTGTTGGCTCTTAATATTCGCTTCAATTGTCGGATGCTTAGTTTAATGCCATGATATAGAAACAAAAGAATTACAATCTCCATATAACGCAGACCACTCGAAAAGTAAATTGTGATTGCTTCTAAGCGCGATGCGTTGGCTGCAGCCTGTATTATACTTGGCATAGCTGTAACAGGCGTCCGAAAGAAAATCAGCATCAGGACACCGATACCAAGGTAGTAATGCCTTGCCTGAAAATAGAATAAGTCATATTCGTGAAGCTGCTAATTCCAAAATAATGAGGAATTAGTTCACTTGATGATACAAGCATGAAACTTTTCAACATGTGCTCAAGACAAGGTGCCAACTGAAATAAGATTTTGGCAAAAATGTCTCGAGTATAAAATCGAATGTCTCGAGTATAAAATCTTCTCAACGCACACACACGCACACACACACGCACGTTCGCTCGCTCGCACGCACACAACGTCAGGTACGAGACACAATATTGAAAACGACCGGGTATGACGTCTGAGACAGACAGACAGAGAGTCAGACAGACAGACAGGTAGATATACAGGTAGATCGACAGATAGACAGACAGATTTATTAATGTTATACAATACTAAAATTTGCCAATAGAAAACTGAAGCCATAGTAAAATACCTCCAAAGTAAAATAAAGCCATAGAAAAAAGACGTCATAGTAAAAAGACATAAAACTAAAATATTGCAAAACTAAAACACACACACGCACACAAACACACACATGTACGAGACACAACTATGAAAACGAACGGATATGCCGTCTGAGATAGACAGACAGACAGATAGACTGACCAGACAGACAGACAGGAAGATATACAGGTGGACCGACCGATAGACAGACAGGTTTATTAATATCATACAAAACCAAGATTTGTCAAAAGTAAAATAAAGGCATAGTAAAATACCTCCATAGTAAAATAAAGCCGTAGCAAAAAACGTCATAGTAAAATGACATAAAACTAAAATATTGCAAAACTAAAACACACACACACACGCACACAAACATGTACGAGACACAACTATGAAACCAACGGGATATGTCGTCTGAGACAGACAGACAGACAGACAGGTCGATATACAGGTAGACTGACACATAGACAGATTTATTAATATTATACAATACTAAAATTTGCAAATAGTAAAATAAAGCCATAGTAAAATACCTCTATAGTAAAATAAAGCCATAGTAAAAAAACTTCATAGTAAAAAGACATAGAACTAAAATATTGCAAAACTAAAACACACACACACACACACACACACACACACACACACACACACACACACACACACACACACAGAGAGAGAGAGAGAGAGAGAGAGAGAGAGAGAGAGAGAGAGAGAGAGAGAGAGTCTGGTAGATATACAGGAAGACTTACAGATAGACAGACAGATTTATTAATATTGTACAATACTAAAATTTGCCAATAGTTAAATAAAGCCATAATAAAATACCTCCATAGTAAATAAAGCCAGAGTAAAATAACGTCATAGTAAAAACACATAAAACTAAAATATTGCAAAACTAAAACACACACGCACGCACGTGCGTACGCACGCACGCGCGCACACGCGCATGCATGCACACACATCCACACATGTATGAGGCACAACTTTGAAAGCGACCGGATATGGCGTCACAGACAGACATACAGACAGTCGGACCAGACACACTCACATACACACACATACACACACATGTACGAGACACAACTATGAAACCGACCGAATATGACGTCTGAGACAGACAGACAGACAGACAGATGGATAGATAGATAGATAGACAGACAAATTAATCAATGTTATACAATACTAAAATTTGCCAATAGTAAAATAAAGCCATAGTAAAATACCCCTATAGTAAAAAGACATAAAACTAAAATATTGCAAAGCTAAAACACACACACACACACACACACACACACACACACACACACACACACACACACACACACACACACACACACACACACACACACACACACACACACACACACACGTATGAAACACAACTATGAAAAAAACGGATATGACAGACAGATAGACAGACAGTCAAACCAGACAGAAACAAACACATACACACACATGTACGAGACACAACTATGAAAACGACCGGATATGACATCTGAGACAGACAGACAGTCAAACAGACAGACAGACAGACAGACAAGAGACACAGACGGACGGACAGACAGACAGACAGACAGACAGACAGGCAGATATACAGGTAGACTGATAGATAGACGGACAGATTTATTAATATTATACAATACTAAAATTTTCCAATAGTAAAGTAAAGCCATAGTAAAATACCTCCATTGTAAAATAAAGCGATAGTAAAAAAACGTCATAGTAAAAAGACATAAAAGTAAAATTTTGCAAAACTAAAACACACACACACACACACACACACACACACACACACACACACACACACACACACACACACACACAACGTCATGCACGAGACACAACTATAAAAACGACCGGGAATGATGTCTGGAACAGACAGACAGACACACACACTCAGATACACAGGTAGACAGACACACGGACAGATGGACATACAGAGAGACAAACTGACATTCAGACAAACGATTAACCAGCAAATGAAAATATTTAGTTAAAGGATTTAAAACACACACAAAAACACACACGCACGCACGAAAACACGTACGCACGCACGCACGCACACACACCACAACCACACGCGAGAAAACAACCATGACTTCTTCGTCTGATGTAATGGAATAAATGAAACCGAAAAGACGTACCTTCACGCACGTGTGGAATAACGACTGTGCAATAAGTCTTTGAAAGACAGACATATAATCTGACGGTCAGACGTACGAATGAACGTACGGACGGACGGACAGAAGCACAGACAGACAGTCAAATTGACAAAATGAAAAGTTGTGGTAAGTTGACTCAACACACACACACACACACACACACACACACACACACACACACACACACACACACACACACACACACACACACACACACACACACACACCTCTGAAAACACAACCTTTTTTCTACGTCATTCCCGCCAGTCGCCATCTTGATGTATGTGCTTTCTTGAACGATATTCAACTACAGTAATTTGTCCTTTATTATTTTCAATAGATACTAAAATTTGCTGATAGTAAAATAAAGCAGTAGTGAAAAATAGTCATAGTAAAAAGATACAATAGTAATAAAACACAAAAATCAAATATTGCAACATAACAAATTCATGAAAGTGAAAATTGTCTCCAGTATAACTTTTTTCTAAGTTGAAATATATAACAGTTCTGAAATTTGCAGATAGTAAAATAAAGCAGTAGTAAAAAAACGCCATAGTAAAAAGACATATGACTAAAATATTGCAAAACTACAACGTACACACACGCACACACTACCTCAACTATATAAACGACCGGATATGACGTCTGAGACAGACAGACAAACAGGCAGACAGACATACTGACGGATAGACAGACAGACGGACAGGTAGATATACAGGTAGACTGACAGATAGACGGACAACTTTATTAATATTATACAATACTAAAATTTGCCAATAGTAAAATAAAGCCATAGTAAAATACCTCCATAGTGAAATAAAGCGTTAGTAAAAAAACGTCATAGTAAAAAGATATAAGACTAAAATATTGCAAAACACACACACACACACACACACACACACACACACACACACACACACACACACACACACACACACACACACACACACACACACACACACACACACGTACGAGACACAACTATGAAAACGACCGGATAAGACATCTGAGACAGAGAGACAGTCAAACAGACAGACATACAGACAGACTAGACTGACAGACCAGACAGAA